>CAWUFW010003217.1:827500-1030000 GCA_963921515.1 Calotriton arnoldi
CCGGGGTGGGGAGGCCACCCTCCCCGGGGCCCCTGAGGGCCCCTGACGGAGCTCCTGAACCCAGCCAAGCGAGGGGGCTCCCGGGCACGACGGAACCCCGTCTCGGACCTTTGGCAAAGCGGCAGGCTGGGGGACGGGGCTCAGGGCTGGAGCACCCGACCCGGGGCCCGGAGGGGCCCCTGGACCCAGCCGGGGCTCCCAGGACCGGAGGCGAAGGGAAGCCTCCCGGGCCCCCGTCCCGGGCACCCTGCCACGCAGCAGGACCGAGGACAGAGCCCAGGGTGGGAGGCCACCCTCCATGGGGCTGCAGGGAGCCCCTGAACCCAGCCGAGCAAGGGGAGGCACCCCGGGCACGATGGAACCCCGTCCCGGGCCTTTGGCAGGGCAGCAGGCTGGGGGACGGGGCCCAGGGCTGGAACACCCGAGCCCCAGGAGCCAGCCCAGCAGGGAGAGGCTCCCCGGGCCCGCCGGACCCCATCCAGGGCAGCCTGCCACGCGGCAGGCCCAGGGACAGATCCAGGGCTGGGGCGGCATCCTGGCCCGTCCAACTGCTGGCTGAGGACCGCTAGGCCGAGAGGGGTCCCAGAGTACCTTGTCCCTAGTAATCCGGAGGAAGGCTACCCCCCTTTCTGGTAACCTGTGCGCACCGCAAGACTGAGGGGACCCTATGTGCGGACGCGCCCGACCTCCTGGAGCCCTCGCTGGTATCGGGAAGGCAAATGAGCCCTCATTGGGAATTCGAGGGCGGCCCGGCCAACTGGTCGCCCCATTGGAAAGCATTGCACGCGACCAGATGGCCGAGAGGAAAACGCTACCTGATGGCCAGGCCCGTAGGAGGCCAATCTGCCCGTCCCGAGACTTCGCCGGAGGGCTCCCACCTCTCCATACAGGGCTCGGGGGCTCTGCGTCCCGTGGGCTCGGGGGCTCTGCGTCCCGTGGGCTCGGAGACCCTGGCTGGGCCTCGCACAGTGGGTATGCTGGCTTAGCATCCCTGCCTGCTCCCAGGGCAAGCAGACTCAGAGAAAAAGGACCATCGGCAAGGGGCTGAGAGGCAGGCGCATACCCGGGCCCCTGGGGGCCCAGGTGCTGCCTTCCCCGTCTCAGCATCCCCGGACCTCACGGGGGTCTGACTGAGCAAACTCGGAGAAAAAGGACCATCGGGAAGGGGCTGAGAGGCAGGTGCGTACCCGGGCCCCTGGGGGCCCCAGCAGGCGGGCCCGGGTGCTGCCTTCCCCCGTCTCAGCATCCCCGGACCTCATGGAGGTCTGCCTGAACAAACTTGGAGAAAATGGACCATCGGGAAGGGGGTGAGAGGCAGGTACATACCCGGGCCCCTGGGGCCCCGGCGGGCAGGCCCGGGTGCTGCCTTTCCCCATCTCAGCATCCCCGGACCTCACGGGGTCTGACTGAGCAAACTCTGAGAAAAAGGACCATCGGAAAGGGGCTGAGAGGCAGGTGCGTACCCGGGCCCCTGGGGGCCCTGGCGGGCAGGCCCGGGTGCTGCCTTCCCCCGTCTCAGCATCCCCGGACCTCACGTGGGTCTGACTGAGCAAACTCGGAGAAAAAGGACCATCGGGAAAGGGCTGATAGGCAGGTGCGTACCCGGGCCCCTGGGGGCCCTGGCAGGCGGGCCCGGGTGCTGCCTTCCCCCGTCTCAGCATCCCCGGACCTCACGGAGGTCTGACTGAGCAAACTCGGAGAAAAAGGACCATCGGGAAGGGGCTGAGAGGCAGGTACGTGCCCAGGCCCCTGGGGGCCCCAGCGGGCAGGCCCGGGTGCTGCCTTCCCCCATCTCAGCATCCCCGGACCTCACGGAGGTCTGCCTGAACAAACTCAGAGAAAATGGACCATTGGGAAGGGGCTGAGAGGCAGGTACGTACCCGGGCCCCTGGGGGCCCCGGCGGGCAGGCCCGGGTGCTGCCTTCCCCCATCTCAGCATCCCCGGACCTCACGGGGGTCTGACAGAGCAAATTCGGAGAAAAAGGACCATCGGGAAGGGGCTGAGAGGCAGGTACGCACCCGGGCCCCTGGGGCCCCGGCGGGCAGGCCCGGGTGCTGCCTTCCCCCATCTCAGCATCCCCGGACCTCACGGAGGTCTGCCTGAACAAACTCGGATAAAATGGACCATTGGGAAGGGGCTGAGAGGCAGGTACGTACCCGGGCCCCTGGGGCCCCGGCGGGCAGGCCCGGGTGCTGCCTTCCCCCATCTCAGCATCCCCGGACCTCACGGGGGTCTGACTGAGCAAATTCGGAGAAAAAGGACCATCAGGAAGGGGCTGAGAGGCAGGTGCATACCCGGGCCCCTGGGGGCCCCGGCGGGCGGGCCCGGGTGCTGCTTTCCCCGTCTCAGCATCCCCGGACCTCACGGAGGTCTGCCTGAACAAACTCGGAGAAAAAGGACAATCGGGAAGGGGCTGAGAGGCAGGTATGTACCCGGGCCCCTGGGGGCCCCGGCGGGCGGGCCCGGGTGCTGCCTTCCCCGTGTCTCAGCATCCCCGGACCTCACATCTGACTGAGCAGACTCGGAGAAAAAGGACCATCGGGAAGGGGCTGAGAGGCAGGTGCGTACCCGGGCCCCTGGGGGCCCCAGCGGGCGGGCCCGGGTGCAGCCTTCCCCTGTCTCGGCATCGCCGGACCTCACGGAGGTCTGACTGAGCAAACTCGGAGAAAAAGGACCATCGGGAAGGGGCTGAGAGGCAGGTGCGTACCCGGGCCTCTGGGGCCCCGGCGGGCGGGCCCGGGTGCTGCCTTCCCCTGTTTCAGAATCGCCGGACCTCACGGAGGTCTGATTGACCCTCTCCCTAGTAATCCGGAGGAAAATTACCCCCTTTCTTGTAATCCGTGCACACGAGGTGACAGAGGGGACCCAAGGTGCAAAAGTACCCGACCTCCTGGAGCCATCGCTGGGATCGTGGAGGCAAATGAGCCCTCATCGGGACTTCCAGGAAGCCCGGCCATCTGGTCGCCCCATAGGAAAGCATTGCGGGAGACCAGATGGCCGAGGGGAAAGGGGCGACCAGATGGCCGGGCACGAAAGTGGAGCCATCTGGTCGCTCGGTGCCCCAATGAAAGAGTGAGCGGGCGCCGGGGCACGGGGGACCGGAGGCCCAGGGCCCAGGGCCCACGGCCCCAGCTGGGCCCCAGCCATGGAGGCTGTGAGGGGGGAGCCGACGGGCCCTCCGACCTGGGGCCCGCAGACACCTCGACAAGCAGGCGAAGCGGGGGAGGTCTGCACGGGACCGACGGACCCCCGTCCCGGGCCCTTGGCATAGAGGCAGGCCGGGAGACAGGGCCCAGTGCTGGAGCACCCGACCCGGGGCCCGGAGGGGCCCCTGGACCCAGCCGGGGCTCCCGGGCCCAGAGGCGCAGGGGAAGCATCCCCGGGCCCGCGGGACCCCGTCCCGGGCACCCTGCCACGCAGCAGGACCGAGGACAGAGCCCGGGGTGGGGAGGCCACCCTCCCCGGGGCCGCAGGGAGCCCCTGAACCCAGCCGAGCAAGGGGAGGCACCCCGGGCACGATGGAACCCCGTCCCGGGCCTTTGGCAGGGCTGCAGGCTGGGGGACAGGGCCCAGGGCTGGAACACCCGAGCCCCTGGAGCCAGCCCAGCAGGGAGAGGCTCCCCGGGCCCGCCGGACCCCATCCAGGGCAGCCTGCCACGCGGCAGGCCCAGGGACGGACCCAGGGCTGGGGCGGCATCCTGGCCCGTCCAACTGCCGGCTGAGGACCGCTAGGCCGAGAGGGGTCCCAGAGTACCTTGTCCCTAGTAATCCGGAGGAAGGCTACCCCCTTTCTGGTAACCTGTGCGCACCGCAAGACTGAGGGGACACTATGCGCGGACGCGCCCGACCTCCTGGAGCCCTCGCTGGGATCAGGGAGGCAAATGAGCCCTCATCGGGACTTCCAGGGCAGCCCGGCCATCTGGTCGCCCCATTGGAAAGCATTGCACGCTACTATTCCAACACCTTCCCTACTGGACTTGCTCTAGATGGCGCTCCAACCTAAGGAATATTCCATCACCTTCCCTACTGGACTTGCTCTAGATGGCGCTCCAACCTAAGGAATATCCCATCACCTTCCCTACTGGACTTGCTCTAGATGGCGCTCCAACCTAAGGAATATTCGAACATCTTCCCTACTGGACTTGCTCTAGATGGCGCTCCAACCTAAGGAATATCCCATCACCTTCCCTACTGGACTTGCGCTAGATGGCGCTCCAACCTAAGGAATATTCGAACACCTTCCCTACTGGACTTGCTCTAGATGGCGCTCCAACCTAAGGAATATCCCATCACCTTCCCTACTGGACTTGCGCTAGATGGCGCTCCAACCTAAGGAATATCCCATCACCTTCCCTACTGGACATGCGCTAGATGGCGCTCCAACCTAAGGAATATCCCATCACCTTCCCTACTGGACTTGCGCTAGATGGCGCTCCAACCTAAGGAATATCCCATCACCTTCCCTACTGGACTTGCGCTAGATGGCGCTCCAACCTAAGGAATATCCCATCACCTTCCCTACTGGAATTGCGCTAGATGGCGCTCCAACCTAAGGAATATTCGAACACCTTCCCTACTGGACTTGCTCTAGATGGCGCTCCAACCTAAGGAATATCCCATCACCTTCCCTACTGGACATGCTCTAGATGGCGCTCCAACCTAAGGAAAGAATAGTTTTGGAATTCTCAAATTGCAATTCTCTAAAATCGCTATTTGAGAATCGCAAAACTATTCTTTGATACATCTGGCCCCATGTCCCTAGTAATCCGGAGGAAGGGTACCCCCCTTTCTGGTAACCTGTGCGCACCGTGAGACTGAGGGGACCCAAGGCACGGACGCGCCCAACCTCCTGGAGCCCTGGATGGGATCGGGGAGGCAAATGAGCCCTCATAGGGACTTCCAGGGCAGCCCGGCCATCTGGTCGACCCATTGGAAAGCATTGCGCGCGCGACCAGATGGCTGAGGGGATTGGCGCGACATAGATGGCCGAGGGGATAGGGCGCGACCAGATGGCCGAGGTGATAGGCCAAGCATGGGGAGGCTCGCTGGGCACAACGGAACCCCCGCCTCTGGCCTTTGGCAGAGCGACAGGCCGGGGGACGGGGCCCAGGGCTGCAGCAACTGACCCGGGGGACCCTGGACCCAGCCGGGGCTCCCAGGCCCGGACGCTCGAGGGAAGCCTCCCGGCCCTGCGGGAGCCCGTCCCGGGCACCCTGTCACTTGGCAGGCCCGAGGACGGAGCCCGGGTTGGGGAGGCCGCCCTCCCCAAGGGCCCCGGCCGGAGCTCCTGAACTCAGCCAAGCAAGGGGAGGCTCCCCGGGCACAACGGAACACCGTCCCGGGGCTTTTGCAGAGCGGCAGGCCGGGGGACGTGGCCCAGGGCAGGAGCACCCGACCAGGGACCTGACGGGGCCTCTGGACCCAGCCGTGGCTCCCAGGCCCAGAGGCGCAGGGAAGCCTCCCGGGCTCACCGGACACCATCCTGGGCACCCTGCCACGCAGCAGGACTGAGGACAGAGCCCGGGGTGGGGAGGCTGCCCTCCCCAGGGCCCTGAACCCAGCCAAGCAAGGGGAGGGTCCCCGGGTACAACAGAACCCCGTCCCGGGGCTTTGGCAGAGCAGCAGGCCAGGGGACGCGGCCCAGTGCCGGAGCACCTGACCCGGGGCCCGACAGGGCACCTGGACCCTGCCGGGGCTCCCAGGCCCAGAGGCGCAGGGGAAGCCTCCCCGGGCCCACGGGACCCTGTCCCGGGCACCCTGCCACGCGGCAGGACCGAGGACAGAGCCCGGGGTGGGGAGGCCGCCCTCCCCGGGGCCCTCAGGGGTCCCAGCCGGAGATCCTGAACCCAGCCAAGCAAGGGGAGGGTCCCCTGGACCCAGCCGGGGCTCCCAGGCCCAGAGGCGCAGGGAAGCCTCCCGGGCCCACGGGACCCTGTCCCGGGCACCCTGCCACGCAGCAGGACCAAGGACAGAGCCCGGGGTGGGGAGGCCGCCCTCCCCGGGACCCTCAGGGGCCCCGGACGGAGCTCCTGAACCCAGCCAAGCAAGGGGAGGGTCCCCGGGCACAACGGAACCCCGTCCCAGGGCTTTGGTAGAGCAGCAGGCCAGGGGACGCGGCCCAGGGCCGGAGCACCTGACCCGGGGCCCGACAGGGCCCCTGGACCCAGCCGGGGCTCCCAGGCCCAGAGGCGCAGGGGAAGCCTCCCCGGGCCCACGGGACCCTGTCCCCGGCACCCTGCCACGCGGCAGGACCGAGGACAGAGCCCGGGGTGGGGAGGCCGCCCTCCCCAGGGCCCTCAGGGGCCCCGGCTGGAGATCCTGAACCCAGCCAAGCAAGGGGAGGGTCCCCAGGCACAACGGAACCCCATTCCCGGCCTTTGGAAGTGCAGCAGGGTGGGGGACAGGTCCCAGGGCCGGAGCACCCGACCCGGGGCCCGACGGGGCCCCTGGACCCAGCCGGGGCTCCAAAGGCCCAGAGGCACAGGGGAAGCCTCCCCGGGCCCACCGGACCCCATCCTGTGCACCCTGCCATGCGGCAGGACCAAGGATGGAGCTCCAGGGTGGGGAGGACGCCCTCCCCAGGGCCCCTGGTAGCCGCTGAACCCAGCCGAGCAGGGGAGGCTCCCCAGTCCCGCGGGACCTCGTTCAGGCATCCTGCCATTCAGCAGGACCGAGGACAGACCCTGGGGTGGGGAGGCTGCACTCCCAGGCCCCTGGACCCAGCCCAGCAGGGGAGGCTCCCCGGGCCTGCCGGACCCCATCCAGGGCAGCCTGCCACGCGGCAGGCCCATGGATGGACCCAGGGCTGGGGCGGCATCCTGGCCCGCCCAGCTGCCGGCTGAGGACCGTTAGGCCGTGAGGGGTCCCAGAGTACCCTGTCCCTAGTAATCCGGAGGAAGGCTATTCCGCTTTCTGGGAATCCGTGTGCACCGCGAGGCTCAGGGGACCCTGGGCGCGAACGTGCCCGACCTCCTGGAGCCCTGGCTGGGATCCGGGAGGCAAATGATCCCTCATCGGGACTTCCAGGGCGGCCCAGCCATCTGGCCGCCCCATTGGAAAGCATTGCGTGTGACCAGATAGCCGAGGGGAGAGGTGCGACCAGATGGCCAGGACCGAAAGGACTGCCATCTGCCCACCCCGAGCTGAGCCATAGCGGTAGGGCTCCCGCCTGCCCTTGCAGGTCTCCGGGGCTCTGCACCAGGGACCCTTGTCCCGGGCAGATGGACACTTGGCAGGCAGCAGGACGGGGGCTCCCAAACCCCAGGCCCTGACCGAAACGCAGTCCCCGGGGCCGGTCCCTGCTTCTCAACCCAGCCAGGCCGGGGAGATCGGGGAGCCTGCCCAGGCACGAGGGACCCCTGGAGATCAGGGAGCCTGCCCAGGCACGAGGGACCCCCTGTCCCGGGCACACGGACCCTCAGGACGTGCGCTCGTTTTCCACACATTTTTTCCAAAATTCTGCATAGTGGCGCTACGCCAACTACGCCCAGCCCTACCCCTGTCCCGGGCACAAGGACCCTCAGGACGTGCGCACGTTTTCCACACATTTTTTTTCCAAAATTTTGCGTAGTGGAACTCCGCAAATTCCGCCCAGCCCTAACTAAAATATGTATTTTATCATTCTGAGTTCAGGCAAAATAAATTTGTTTTTCTACCATGTTCCCTGGGTCAGTTAGGATTATAAGATGTAATAATCAAACTGCCCATTCTGGCCTATGGGGAACAGGTAGCCTTGCAATAGTGAAAAACGAAAATGGCTGTAATTCACTATTAGGACATGCCACACACACCAGGGCATGTCCTACCTTATACTTACAATGCACCTTGCCGTTGGGCCTACCATTGGGGTGTCTGATATGAAGAAAAGTGAAGGTTTAGGGACTGGCAAGTGGGTGCACTTGCCCAGTCAACATGGCAGTACCAGACTGTACACAGGCTCTGCAATGGCAGACCTGAGACACACTTTTACAGGCTGCTTCTGTGGGTGGCACAACCAGTGCTGCAAGCCCACCAGCAGCATTTGGTTTACAAGCCCTAGGCACACTCAGTGCACTGTACTAGGGTCTGACAAGTAAACCAAACCAACCAATCATGGAATCACTAATCCATACACCAATTTACCATAGGGAGCACTTGCACTGTGGCACTGAATAGCAGTGGCACAGTGCCCAAAGCATCTATAACCAGCAAAAACACATGAGGCAACAGCAAAAAATGGAAGGGAGACCCACACCAACAGTGCCAGGTCTAACAGGTCTGATTTAGAGTTTGGTGGATGGGTTACTCCATCACAAATGTGACGGTTATCCAGTCTGCATTACTACAAGTACATTATATCTTATAGCACGTATAAAGTGGATGGAATACGCATCACTTTTGTGATGGACTACCTGTTCACCAGACTCTAAATCATGCCTCAAGTTTAAACAAGACAGGATAGATGAGGTGTGCTCTATACAACTGAGACTCCCAACACTACGCAATTTCTCATGGTCCTGTAGATGAAAGCATTCATCCAGAACAGTGATTCCTCATGTACAGAACCAGTACGTACTAATAAGCTCTATAGAGTGCCTCTGAAGTGACCAGAACCATTTGTTGGTATCTGACCACTTGGCTAACAGGGATAACCTGTTGGACCGATAACATACAGAATGATGGTGAAAGACAAACATATTCTGATGCACAATCTAGGGAAAATGGACAAATATACCAAACCCTCCACAGGTCATGAGGCTGTGGTCTTGAAGAATGGTCAGAATGCAAGGGAAGATAAATGCATCACCTCTAAATCCTTCTTCACTAAAGTCATCATTTAATGAGTCAGGAACACAAACACAGCTGTGGAATCCAAAATAAGTGATGTTGGCATAAACATGGCCCTTCTGCGATAAGACCTGAGAAATGTAGTATATCAGGTCACAGAAGCTGAAGGTTGCCTCTTTGACTTGAGGATAACACAAAATACCTTCAAGGTGCTGTCCAGTAAGTCACAATGAGTTCTAAGATATGGGAGAAGAGAGCCGAGAATGTAGAAAGTTGCGCACAAAGGAATAACTTACTATAGTGGGCCTGCCACATGGAACAAAGGGATGTCACCCCTAGATGTTCCCGGAAGAATAGCTGTGCATGTTTGTACCAGCAGTGGCTCTCTCCTCCTGCTTCATCATAAAGCATTTTCATAGAGCCCTTGCCAGGAGTGTCTATGCACTCAATTAACTGCAACAACAAGAAATGATGGATGGAATGCTTGAATTTATCTCAGCCACTTGCAATCATTGGGGCCGCATCGCAATCCATCGGTTTTCACACGCTATGCCACCTTAGATTGAATTCAACTATGAGCAAATCAGTCTTGATCCTGCTCCAGTGGGAACAGTCCAACCCGAACTGCCAATCCAAGTCCTCCCTGAACTGGAATACAAGCAACAAAGGACCCATTTCCCACTTATTATGGGCTTTTGATATATGCACTACAGGCCGATTGTGATAGGGCTACAGGCTTATGTCAAACAAAATATATGGTTCAATATCAATAGGAATTAGGACCACCTAAAAATACTGCCTATGAAATATGTATGTTAACAGTTTGGCATATGATATCACGAGGTATGGACCAGGTCAAATCCTCATACAAGAAGCTCATTTGTTGGGAGCTGGCCACCTTCCTGGGAGAGGGAAATATACCACTCTTGTACATGCAACTTTTATCCCAGGGTTCCAGAGGAGAGGGCATACTAGACAAAAAGACCCCCATTTTAACAAAGATGAGAAAAGTATAGGGAATCCTGAAAGGGTGTTACCTGGAAATCTATGGGCTAGCACGGACATCACCATCTTTGTTTTGTATGCAGAGCCCATGTCCCAAAATTGTATGCTTGATACTATCAGTTCATTGCTTGTTGTGGCACCACTGTTCCTTTAATGACGTCATGTTACTGGACATTGACCTCTTGACAGACAATACAGCTGGCATAGGTAACCCACACACCTTGCTCGATATGTGAGAACCATGTGAATAATGGACATATGGTGGTTAAGACATGCCGCAGATCAAGGTTATTCCTACTTATCTGGACTCATAACTACCTTTAGAGGCTGAATTATTTCTTCTTCCCGACAATAGAGATTCCCCCATATTGAAAGTGTGTAATATCTAGCCTGAAGCTAGTGAGCAATTCCTTTAAAGATGATCATTGAGTCTCAGTCCAGACACAGGGACATTAACTGAAGATTTGACGTCTGGGAGCTGAGGGAGCATGGAATCTGTCACTACCCTGATAGAAGATACTACTAACTGCTCCACAGAAAACATTAGAATGGTGGCATCTTAGCTGGTACTGTCAGAAGCATATATGAAAGTGCTCATTGGCAGGGCCCAGGAAAGATTCAGGTTTAAGAAAAGAGACAAAAGAAGAAACGTAGAAGATAAATGACTGGAACTCAGAAGAATTAAAACCCTACAACATTCAAACTACTGTAGAGGAGTTTAGATAATGTGGGATAGAGGCAAACAGAGGTAATGAGAGAATCCTGGAGTGTAAACTGGGCAGGATGTCAATGAACTGCAGACTTAATGTAAAGCCATGTCTCAACGATGGGGAGGGCTTCCATTTTCAAAATGATATTGTTGGACCTGACCTCTACTGCAAGGTCACCCCAGATGTTTGCCTTGACTTGCCTTCCTTTGTTGAAACTGTGTCTGTTGGCATTAGGACCTTTGTGTACATTGCCACTGCTGACCAATGGTAAAGCGGTTGTGCTCTCTCCCTAAAACATGGGAAAATTGGCTTATACCCAATTGGCATATTTAATTTACTTATAAGTCCCTAGTATATAGTACAACATCTACCCAGGTCCTGTAGATTAAATGATACTAGTGGGCTGCAGCAATCTTTGTGCCTTCTACTGTGGTAGCATCGTAAAGCATGTCTCAGGCTTGCCACTGCAACCTATAGTGCAGTTTTAAACTGCCACTTTGACCTGACAAAATAAACCTTTCGCCAGACTTTAATTTTCCTTTTCAATACTTTTAAGTCACCCCTAAGGTAGACCCTGACCACTCCTAGGGTAGGGTGAATGGTATTTAAAATGTACGACATGTGCAGTTAGATTTTACATGTCCCGGCAGTCTTAAACCCATAAAGTTGTTTTTTACTGTTGTATGGCTAGCTCTGCCATAGACTAACACTGGGTGATGTGGAGGTGCTTCCTATGCTGTCACAGAGGATAGGAAACCTGCACCTGGTAGACCCCTTTGTTACACAGACGGAGTGTGTCACCATTGGGGGAGGTGGTGGTTCCTCCTGGAAGTCCTGATTTGCCAGATACCGATTCAGGCACAGGGTACAGACTGTAGGCTGAAAGCCCATTCTAGGATACCTGTCCCTGAGGTGGCGGGAGAGAGAGGTGAAGCAGTGTGCCTAACACCTGGGGCTGTTTCCCCCTACTCTGAGAAATCTGAGAGGCCAGGGAAACCTCAGGTGAAAAAAGGGAACCCCTTGCCAGTGCCAAGGCTGGATGCTGGAATTGAATCCTGCATAAGGCTCTAGCTTGGAGCCATACCTGGCACTGGATGGCCTGTGCCTGACTCTTGACACTGAAAGCTGTCAGTAGCCTCTGTTGGGTGTTGTCCTTTTGGGTAAAGTTTTCCTTGCAGGTGTCGGGAGAGGGATCCAACTTGGTTCAGAGGGGCATAAAACTGACTAGTGACACTGCACAAAAGGCCCATGGTCCCCATTATATTACCTGAGCAAGGAAGTTCATCAAGGTATTGAATAGTCTACTCTAGTTTTGACTGGAGAGGGCTCATGTTGGACCTGGCCCTTTCCGCATGGTCAACCCAGATTTTTGCTTTCCCTTCCTTTTCTGAACCTGTTTCTATTGGCTTTTAGAACTCTGTGCATTTTATTCCTGCTAATCAGTTGTAAAGTGTTTGTGGTCTCCCTTGATAACATGGTAAAATTGGCCTGCACCTGATTGGTACATTTAATTTACTTATACGTCCCTAGTAAATAATGTCTCAGCACTGCCACAGCAGCTTGTAGTGCAGTTTTAAACTGCCATTTTGACTTGGCAAAATAAAACTTTTTCCATGCTTCAACCTTCCTTGTTATATCCCTTTTTAAACCTTCTTTATTAAGTCATCCTTCAGGTAGGCCCTAAACACTCCCAGGGCAGGGTGCATGGTATTTAAAAGTAGGACATG
Source organism: Calotriton arnoldi (assembly GCA_963921515.1). NCBI lineage: Eukaryota > Metazoa > Chordata > Amphibia > Caudata > Salamandridae > Calotriton > Calotriton arnoldi. The sequence continues at coordinate 839,710 of CAWUFW010003217.1, forward strand.
TGTACTTAATTTCTATATGCCCTGAAAGTGAAAAACCCCTAAAATAGTTTTCACTGTTCTAAGGCTATCTCTGCCATAGACTAGCACTGGGTCACCTTATTACACTTGATCAGTGATAACTTCAGCTTGGGAATGGTAATGGTAAGGTTGTATTTAAGTTACTATTCTGAAATTACTACTTTTAGAAAATTGCATATTTTGCGTTTGGGCCCTTTTGAAACAGCTGGGATGGGCCTCCTTGAAATGTATATAACCAATTACCCTGGCTGTAATTATTCAAAAAACACTTTAAATTCTAGGTCAAGCAAATAAATTGTCTTAACCTGTATATTAATTCACAATTATTTCCTGATCGCCTGTGCAATTATCATACACTTAAACATGTCCGTTAGACCACATTCATACAATCAACAAACACATTATTACATTACACAAAACTTTACATTACTTGAACAGTGATAACATATAAAAATTCAAAACATGATCATATGACCAATCTAATATTATACAAAATGCAGAGGTTGCAATCGCTTCTATTAGTTATGCAATTACCCTCTTGCTATTGATGTCCCTTAGGGGTACTAGATCAGTTATGTTACAGTAGACTTTTAAAATTCTTAAGTCTTTTTTGGGTGTCTACTGTATGACTTTAGTCCAATGAAGACCCTCCTCAAGTTTTTCTGTTGACACATTTCAAACCTCTTATTTCTTTTGTGTTCTCCTCAGGACCCTGACTGATTAAATTATCATTCTTTTTGTATTAGAACGCATTTGTTGTGCTTTACAAGGATTCCTCTGCCATATTCGATCAGCTTCTTTTGCCCCTCTTTTTGGAGTCTTATTTCATTTTAAAGGTTGCATAGGGGCTTAGCGTCTCTCTGGTTTCTGCTCAGCTCAGTTTCCTGTGTTGTTCAGCCAGTCCACAAAATACCCAGCCAACAGAGCAGCTCACAAGACAGCCCTCACCAACTATCACTGGCACATCAAAGAAGCCAAGAAAGCAGCCATCACCACCTACATCAGCTCTGCAGCCAACCACACAAAAGAACTCTTTAAAATAGTCAAAGAATTCTCCAACCAGACAGCCATAGACAACACCATCCACCCCTCTCAAGAACTCTGCAACACCTTTTCAGACTACTTTGACAGCAAGATCAACAACATCTCCAACAATTTCAACATCCAAACAATCACCCTCAACCCCAACGACCTCAACTAACCAGCGAACACCACCTGGTCACCAATCACCACCCTGACCACATCAGCCATTATGTCTTCCATCCACTCCGGGGCTCCAATCGACCCCTGTCCCTACCACCTCTACAACCTCACAACTAACCCAATCAGCATGCAACTCACCAGCATCCTCAACACCTCCATCTCCACAACAACCGCCGTGGACTGACTGAATCTCTCAGACGTCAGACCCCTCCTAAAGAAAACCTCCGCTGACCCCAACTGTCAGGATTGCCCCGTTCTGGTCATCTCTGACGCAGTGGGCAGAGTCTAACGGAAGTTAAAGCCCTGCTTCCGGACGGGAGGAGCGCTTCACATTCTAGCCTTTCCGCGCATTCCTCCCTGTCCGGAAGTACTGGTTTATTCGCTTCCGGGTTTTCCATCGTCCCGACCACTCCAACAATCGCTGGGCTCCTTTCTGCAAAGGCGCGAGAGACTTTCCGAGAGCTTTGCGAACTCCCACTGGAGTTCTTCCGGCAGCCTTCCCCGACCATCTGCACATATTCCAACCACGAGCCTGGCGTTTCACTATTGAACACATGCGGTAACACGCTTGGCACAGACAACGAGTGGCAGACGTCTGTTGTGTGTGTGTGTGGTATTACGCTCCCGTCCTCAGGAGTTGGGGGAATTTCTGCCCAAGCATCTGCATTTCCCTTGTAGGGATCCTATGCACTATGATTAAGAATCCTTTAGCACTATACGAATAAGGCGCTCTCCTAAAGTAGTTGAGGGTATTCTCCTGCATTTAGCGCCCTTAGGAGACTAGGAGTTTCCTGAATAACGATTGCTAGCAGAATAATAGCAATCTGTGTGTCTCTTACCTTAGATGACATTACAGGTACGAGTCAAGTGAGCCCGCACCTTTTTTGTACCTTTTTGTGTTACGTCTTTTCAAATCCCAGACCAGTCAGTCTGTGATCTTTATTTTTGGGCTATTCTTTTCCTTTGGATTACACTCCCTCACGGGTAAGCTGCCATTTGCCCCCTTTCATGACATATAGGAGATAGGGTGCTGTGAATTAATGCTTCTTTACTCTATTTAGGTAGTGTTCCATCAAACTACTTTGGTTTTATACTTATCGGACTACAGTGGAAGAGGGGAAGCCAACAGGTAGTCATGAGTGTCTTATTTATGGATTGATAAAGTACGAGGATATTGTTGGCCACGTTATACTGAATTCTGAGTGATCATTGGGTTTATTTTTGTTTAACAGAAGAGTGACCTCTCCAGTGACGACTTCTTGCTGCACAGGTCATGCCTCGGGGTTCCTTCCGGTTGTCTGGCTATCCTGATCGAGTCGAGGGCCTGCTGTCTTTGTCTCATCCCTTTGTTTCACCTCTATACACCAGCTGCGCTTTGACATTGTTGGGCAGGCTTGGTGATAGTGGGAAGCTGGGAGCTGTGCCACGGTCTCCTGCCTCTCACTCCTGCGGAAACACCAGGTGAGTCGTGATACCAATTATATCAAAGGTTATCGTCCGCTCTCCCTGCTCCCCTACACAGCCAAAGTTCTTGAGAAAGCCATAAACCAGCAGCTCACCAAATTCCTGGAACAAAACCACCAACTGGATGCCTCTCAATCAGGATTCTGTTCCAACCACAGCACTGAGACAGTGCTGATTGCAGCCACAGACTACATCAGAACACTCCTCAACTATGGAGAAACTGTGGCCCCGATCCTCCTTAACCTCTCTGCAGTGTTTGACACTACCTCTCAAAACACCCTCATCAAAAGACTCTACAACATAAGCATACAGCAAGATGCCCTCAAATGGATCGCCTCCTTCCTCACAGGATGCACACAGAGCATCCGCCTGCCTCACTTCACCTCCGCACCAAAATACATCATATGCAGCATGCCACAGGGATCATCCCGCAGCCCCACCCTGTTAATCATCTACTTGAACCCCCTTGCAGACGTCATCAGATGCCATGGACTCAACATAATCTCCTATGCAGACTACACTCAATTGATCCTCTCGCTCACCGATGACCCCTCCAAAGCCAAAACCAACTTCTGCAGCGCCATGACCAACTGTCTCCACCTCAACTCTGAAAAAAACTGAAGATCTTCGGGAAGAACACCACCACATGGCACCACAGCTGGAGGCCTGCAGAACTCGGACCCACGCCCACTCCGATCGACCATCTACGCAACCTCGGCATCATCCTCGACAGGCAACTGACCATGAAACAACAAGTCAACGCAATCACCTCCTCCTGCTTCCACACACTTTGCACGCTCTACAGAATCTTTAGATAGATACAAACCAACACCAGAAAGACCGTTACTCAGGCCCTCGTCACCAGCCACCTCCACTATGGCAACACCCTTTACGCCAGCATCACCACCCAGCTCCTCACAAGACTCCAGACCATACAGCCAGACTCTTCCTGGACCTCCCCAAACAAACTCACATTGACCCCCACCTGAGAAACCTCCACTGGCTCCCCATCTATAAAAGATGCCAGTTCAAGATCCTCACGCACGTCTACAAAGCCTATCACGACCTAGGACCTGCCTAACTCAACCATCAACTGAACTTCCACCAACCCGGTAGACACCCACACTCCTCTTCACTCGCCCTCACACACACACCTCGCATCCGTCGTAGCCGTGGTCGCTCCTTCTCCTACATCACTGCAAAGACCTGGAACGACCTTCCCCCTCAGCTCTGTACAACCTTCTTGCTGGAAGACTTCAGAAAGAAATCCTTAGATGCAGTCTTCCAGATGAGCAACAATGCTTTTGTAGATCTTCTTCAATGTAAAGTGGTTAGCCAATGAATTGAGCTGACCTGGCATCCTTTTGTCGACTTGCCACTGAAGGAAGGTTATTCCCTGATTCCACATCCACTGGTGGTGTATTTGTGGTGCTACCTCCATTGTCAACACTGATGCTAAATAGACTGTACGTTTTATTTTCCCCATCTGATAGCGAGCTCAGAACAAGAGCAATTCAGTGCACAATGGTGGCGCAATCCATCCACACTGGAAGAGATTCCATCGCTCTCTGAGGGAGAAGCAGCAAGTGAGCAAAGCCCCAAGAGGCTTTGCAGAACTTTTCAAAGGAACCATGACGCTTGGAAGGCTAATGCATCCTAACTTGGTCCTGCACCTTTTCCTGTTTCTTCATCAGGGCCCTGCAGTGTGCTTCTCTGCAGAGACACTTTGTGGTTAATAATCTGCAGAAGACACCATGTTAAGCCCCCAAATCCCTTGGCACTTGTCCAGTTAGAATGCTTTGGCATCTTCTGTCATTCATCTGCCCATAAACTCGGTACAGTTCGATCAGCTTACCTCATTTTCTACTTCTTATGAGGTGCTATTCCTACAGCACTGTTGCGAGAGATGTTCTTGACACTCAGCTATGCTACTTCCCTGTGAGCACAGTAGCAAATGGGCTGTAATCCAATTCTTTGCATCAATGTGATGGATGGCTTATAAAATGTTTTTAAAGGTGCTCCCTAGCAGAAGGAAGGGTATTTGCGCCCAGTCTTGAAGTTGTATTACTGGGCATTACTGTCGAAATGGATTCAAAGTGTGGAAAACTGAAATTCAAAAATGATTTCGTTCATAAACTATTTAATGTAGGAATGCCACAAGAAACAATGAAGATTGTGTAAATCAATATTAGCAATAACCTTCTAAACAATTTTTTTTTAATTCAGAGTGAGACCCACTGAAGGTCGGGCACAAAGTAAAGAGCTACGAATCCTGTCCATTTACATTTATACTGCATTGTGTCAAACTGAAACACTTACAATCGTTTGTTTGGCTGGATTAGGTTGGAAACGCGGCGTTATAGTAGAAAGAGTAGGGGACATAAATAATAGCGAAAATGAATACTGTTGTCAAAGTTTAAACAGGAGTTCTCCCCATTAAACTTGTAATGTTTACATTATGTAGCAATACAACATTTGGAATTGACTCAGTAATTACTAACGACGGGGCTTGGGCACAGCATAGAACTGAAATTTCGTTTTGTCAAACGATGTCAGCATGAAGTAATCTGTATCTATCAGGTCACACTGTGTATTATATAATTTGATTATAAAATCTGGGAGAACATACTAAGCTCATTTCAAACATCACTTATGCCAATTAAATGTAAGGGATCAGTTGCACTTGAACTAATACAGTAATAATACAAATATTCCAAATAACTCATTCAGATGTCAAGCTGTAGCTACCTAATTTCCTTTTATGTTTGCCTGTCCATTTCTACAGGCCTTTTAGAGTATAGGTATTGGCATGCTGTCAGATAAAACAAGTAATGTATATCCTAGGTATTTATATTGATTTTTCAACCTGAATATATTCGGGAAAACCACTGCATGCTTCGCTAAAATATAATGTTTGGAAAACTGAAAATTTCCCTGATTTGGGTTGACGGATCATTACACTCATTAATGAAGATTGAAAACGTATTGTGGATAGTTCAAAGATGGAAAAATCAGAGATGAGGTACGGGGTCTTATGTATGAACTGGTATCTACAATCATGTTGGAATAATGTTGGAGAAATTGCTGCAATATATCTACTCTCACAACTAATCAATCAATCAGTACATGTAGAGCGCAGACTATCACCGGTGTTGCAGTGGAAGCTTTTTTCTCGGTACTGGACCCAACAATGAATTCACTAATGTAGTCACTTTACTCAGAGGCATAGGTTCTCTGATGGACCTTTCATCGTCGCAGTGAAGGGTGAGAAATCAGGGTGCCGAACTGTCGGACACCCAATGAGGTCCAATAATTAGTAGCCAACTCACAAATTAGTGATCACTTTTAGGTACACTATCCTGAGACTATACACTCTCTTTCATGCATTAGAAATCAGATAATTGTAAGCAAAGTTTCTATGGAAAGAACATTAAGACACAATAAAAGACTCAGACAAATTAAGATAATTTAGTTATTGTATTAAAGTTCAAAAATCAATGCATATAAGTAACATTTTAAGCAGTTCAGTCATGAGTCTTACAGTTCATAGTAACGCAGCAGCCAGAGCCATCCTGAGACCTAAACCCAGATCTAATATGACTCCGATTCTTAAATCTCTACATTGGCTGCGCATTAAAGAACGGGTAGACTTTAAAGCTTTGACCATCTTCTTTAAAGCGTTTCCACAGGGCAGGAGCCGGATACCTAACCAAACGTGTTAATCACTATACTACCTCTAGGCCCTTACGTTCTTCCAATGCCAACCTGGCCATTGTGCCCAAGATACGCCTTGCCCGTACGGGTGGTAGATCCTTCGGCTATCTTGGAGCAAAACTATGGAACAGCCTTCCGGAATCCTTGAGGCTTAACACGGACTTATTGTCCTTCGGGAAGAATCTAAAAACTTGGCTTTTTAATCACTAACTGGGCTTTTCTTTTCTACGCACTCTACCCCCGCTGTTCATGCACCAGGACACTCTAGTTTGAGTAGCTGTGCGCACTATCAAATACATTATTTAATTTCATAGTATAAAACCACACATTTAGTTAAAGCAAATCTATTTATAAATAAAGGAATCCATAAAGAGGATGGTTCCGGTTAGAGTTTCCTACCACCAACGAAGGCAGGAGGATGGCTGAATAAAGTTCTTTTAGCAGGGGCAAAGGGATCAAGTTAAAGTCCACTAAGGAAAGGTCCATGAATATGGGCAAGGGGAATGGAGCAATAATCAGGAAAGTTGAAGTCTGGTCTCTCACTAGACTGTTACAAATAGTCCAGTTGGTAAGTTCATCAGCATAAGGTAAAAGGCAAGAGTCATGTAAAGTTAGTCTGGCAGGCCGGCAATTGAGAAAGATTCCAATCAATCTACAAAGACACCCTCCTCCTTGGGAAGTCACTTTTTATACTCCAAATTGTCCATTTGTGACATCAGTTGTCACCATACAATGGTCTGACTGTTATGAGACCATTCTTCTGCACACCAGGTATAAAATTGATAATCCAACATATTTTTTCCATGTTGCTCATGGGAAACGACTGTCCATTCCGTCTTCACAGGTTAGCTGACAAAGAGCTTATTTACTTTGTTGCTCTTCATGGATTAGGTCAAAGGGTCAAATTCCCACCAAGTCACTAAAAATGAAGTACTGGAAAAAGTGTCTATTGATTAATGAATGTTGCATAAACAGAACATATAAAGCAACATTTGAGGAAAGGTAACAAAAGTTCATTACGCCAGGCTATGAAATAATGCAGCCTCTGGAAAAGGCAATTTAATGCATATTAAAGTTAGCATTTCTTATTTTGTTAAATAAACTCATACTTAAGTTCAAGCATAATGAAATAAATCAAGGATATCATATAGAGTAATAATAGTAACATTTGTCTATGATTATTGCACAGAAATGTTCAACTCTTATTATTGTCTGCTATCAAAACTTTTTAAAGTACCTACGTGCAAACTATTCCTAAAAAACATTACAATAAAATCATTTTAGGAAATCTAAGACTACTATAATAATGTAAAGCATTTACGCTAAAAGTTTTATTCATATAACATATTGCATAAAGATTTTGCACCACTTATTCATGTGTTATGGTGCATTACATTGAAGGCAATGGAGATGCTAAGTCTCATCATTAATATTTGCAAAATTGTTTGTAAGACTCATTTGTTACTTAGATATACTGCTTCATATTAGTAATGTGTGTTATTTTGCATCATATAAAGTTTTTTATCAATAATCTTTCATAACAAGTTTGTTAAAAATCGATTAGTAAGAATGTCAAACTCAGTGTATCTAGATTCTTCTGTTTCTACAAATCCAAGCACACTTTTATGGTGCTGGTACTTCAACTTTTCTCAGTTTCAATGTTGTTTTTCTAGATGTGTGCAAAATGCACATTAGCATTTAATTGCCAAAATCGTTTTTTAAGTCATGGTAAGCATGATCAGCTGTTATGCTGTAACACCCATGAGGGTATCCTGGTGCTACGTTGCTGGACTAGTCCAAGAGCCAGGTCTTGAGTCTCTCCCTGAAGTCTGTCAGAGAGGGTGATGTTCGGAGGTGGAGAGGGAGGGCGTTCCAGGACTTGGCAGCGAGGTGGGAGAAGGAGTGGCCTCTGCTATGGCTACAGCAGATGCGCAGTGTTTGTGTGCAGGGGAGGGAGGCGGAGCGAAGGTTTCTGGATGGTTGGTGGGAGTTCAGGTGGTGGTTCATGTATGCCGGTATCTCTTCTGTATGGGGAGCTAGTGGAGGTTCCTCAGGTGCAGGGTGATGTGGGTCCATTTGGGCAGGATGAGGATCAATCTGGCCCCTGAATTCTGATCGTCTGGAGCCTTCTCATGAGTTCGGTGGTGGTTTCTGCGTATAGTGCATTGCCATAGTCCAAGTAGCTGGTGAATAGGGGTTGCTGATTGTTTTTCTCATGCTTATAAGGAGCCATTTGAAGAATCTCCTGAGCATGCGGAAAGTGTGGAAGCAGGCAGAGGAGACTGTGTTGATCTGTTGTTTCATGGTGAGTTTGCTGTCCAGGATGATGCTGAGGTTAAGGGCATGGTCTTTTGGTGTGGGGTGGGTCCTAGTTCAGCGGGCCAACAGGTGTCATTTCAGAGGGAGGCGTGGTTGTCAAAGATCAGCACTTGGTGCTCATGGGTTCCGAGGTGAAGAGGGGTAGGTGGATTCTCTGCATGCATTCCATGAGGAATGATGCAATCCATCTGAGTGTGTCTCCCTTGATTCTTGTCTGGTGTAGTCTCTTGATGAGTGTATGGGGGTATACAGTGTTGAAAGCTGTGGAGAGGTCAAGGTGGATCAGGACAGCCGATTCTCCTTCGTCGAGTAGGGTGCGGATGTCGTCTGTGGCAGCAAAAAGGGCGGTCTCGGTGCTGTGGTTGGCCCAGAAACCTGAATGGAAGGCATCTAACATGTTATTTTTCTCCAGGTGTTCAGTGAGCTGTCGGTTGATGCCCTTCTCCAGGACTTTGTTGGGAAACGGGAGCAGTGAGATGGGGTGGTAGTGCTGGGGTTCGCTGAGGTCTGTGGAGGGTTTCTTTAGGAGAGGTCTGACCTCTGCGTGTTTCCATGCATCGGAAAAGGTGGCTGTGGTAATGGATGCATTGAGGATGGTGGTGAGTTGGTGGCTGATCTCATTGCTTCCTAGTTTGGAGAGGCGGTGGGGGCAGGGGTCAGTGGGTGCTCCTGAGTGGATGGAGTTCATGATGTCTGTGGTATCCGGTGTGGTGAGATGTTCGCATGCGGTGAGATGCTGGTCGGGGGAGGCTTCCGTTGGAGTAAAGAGGCTGAAGAGGTTGGTGGGTTGGGGCTCGAAGTTTCTGTGTATGATGGATATCTTGTGGAAGTAATTTGCTAGATCGTTGCAGAGTTCCTGTGAGGGAGGGATCGTGTCTTAGTGGCTGTTGGGTAGTAGAACTCTCTGACAATGGAGAAGAGTTTCTTGGTGTGGTTGGCACTACCCTCGATGTGTTCTGCAAGGCTGTCTGTTGGAACTGGCACTTTCTGGTTGACTGAGGTGATGCCCTAGTCAGGCAGAACCTACCACTCCGATCAGGGGTGGGTGATTAGACTCACTGTATAACCTGCGCTGAACCTTGAGTAGCTTGGCACTGAGCAGTCTGATTTATCACACAGGCAATGTGTAAAACATTGGCACAGGACTTACTCGCAATAAAAACACTGAGCATCACTAAAAGGACTTCACACGTGGTGCATGTAAATAATGTTTATATTCAACACACACAATAATTAACACCACATTAACATAATGTATATCTGGGCATAAATCACACTTGGAAAAATTACTAGCAGTACTAGACCCAACCGTGTTAAAATTACTTCATTAGTATGCACTTGCGAAAAATCCTATTGTACCCCCACCACCCTTATGTGGTGCAAACTGTTGTCAAACCTAGGTCCACCCTGGAGATTATTATAAATCAATACCACAGAGTTATTGGGTGCACCCCAGATCACAATGATATCAGAAATATGTACATACAAAGATTCTAGCACCGCGGGCCAAGGCTGCACGGGTAAAACCAATGCCAAATGTAGTTTTCTTCTGGCAAGGAATCAATGTGTAAAGCAACACCACCGGGCAGTGTCATTAATCAAAGGTGGTCCGGAGGCTGTCACTCCCACACACACACAAACTCCCTCAACACCGATACATGGTGCAACAGGTATCAGGCAGGTCTGTATGGAATGCACTTGCTCACATACGCACACAGCACCGTAATGCGGTGCAACTGATAACCGGCCGGTCAGATGATAGCACACTGCAGACCCCGTGGCCCAAGACTCCCTCCACCCTCCAACTCACCCCGACTATCCTACGCACACAGATTGGAGATAACCAGCTCCCCCTCAGACACTAGGCTGAACATGTCCGGAGTCACATTTAGTCAGGGTCCCAGGGAAGAAGGTGGGGGTAGGTAGCAGGACTAATTAGGAGTCAGTTGTGGATTGTGACTTCACCCACAGAATGCAGAGCTGAAGCGGGCTGAGGGCAATAGTCGGTCACTCAAAAGGGATCCACTCAATCTCTTGACCAGCTTCCGATTATTCTCAGAAGCGTTCCTTCAACCCCATAAGTCACTCTCAATACCAAGGCTCAATCCAGGCAATAATACCTGGCAGCATGATGTCGTTGGGATCCAGATAAGGAGATGGCAGTTGGACCGCCGCACTGAGGGCCCAAAAGAAATAATTGAGCAAAGGGGAATGAGGCAGGGGAGTCTCTCGGAAGAAAGAGGCACCCCATCAGCCACAAGTCAATCAGAGTAGCACCCAAGCAATCTGGGTGCAATGTCTGGTGCGCAGTGATACGAGCCACACCAGACAATCCCGGTCTTACACAATGAAGAGTTGCAAGATTAGTACTTCCGTGTAAATGAGGCACAATGTCTGGTGTGTGTTGCTCTGAGTCGCACCAGGCAGTTCCGGTCACACACAATGAAGAGTTGCAAAATCCATACCTCCCTGGAAATGAGACACAATGTCAGGTGCGCGTTGATACGGGTTGCACCAGACAATACTGGTAACACACAACAAAGAGTTGCAAATTTCATAACTCCCTAGAAATGAGGCACAACGCCTGGTGCGCGTTGATACTGGTCGCACCTGGCAATTCCAGTCACACACACAGGCACAAGTTCAGAAGTGCCACACAAGGTATAAAGAGGCACCACTACGGGTATGCCACCTCTGAGGCTCGCTACCTGTGAATCAGACATCGCACACAATGCGCATGCAGTCGACGTGTCGCACGAGAGAGATGCGGCATGATTGATGAAGTGGGCTACTCTGGATCCTACAACCAGTGAATCCACTCCCCACCAAGACGCTTAAGCATGTTGAGGTCCCCACGATGCAAGGGCCCCACTCTTTATATGTAGACAATGCTTTTGGGGCTCCACACAAGACAATCCAGTCTCAAGGCACAATTCTTACTTCTAGGCTTATGTCATGCTACCAGCCTTCATATCCCCGATCCCGACAGGCAAGACATGCTGTAACAGAGGTTGTTCACAGATTGGCCTCGACCCCATTCCTTGTCACTAGAGACCGCGGACGCGGATCACAGGTTACTGGCTTGCCGTCCCTGATATACAGCAGCCCACTGCAATAGGCCACTCTGAAATCGAGACCGCTCCACGGCGCGAACATTTCAAATGCCTCCTTTAAGCTGTTACAGCCTTTATTAGGTCGACTCTGACCCAGCATCCAACTGCACAGACCACGGCCGCAGGTGTCTGCATCCTTTACTCTCCTTGTACTTGGCCTGGACTTCTACTCGGTCTTCGCCTGAAACAAACCTCCTCCAAGTCACTCTGACCTGGATCTAGGCAAAATGTATACAGGCATACCATTGTTAATGTCCTGATGATGATCCTATATCTTTTGTAAGGATCGAAACGCCGTCGACTTGTTGTACGCCATATACACCTCTTTATTTAATACTTATTATGTGTAATGGTGTCTCCACTATAATTTGTTTGTCCTACCAAAATGTGTCTTATACAAACAATTTACTCTGCCTGAGCCTTTTTGTTTCATGTTGTACGTCCTTCCCACTAAGGGGCCGATTCCGATTTCGGCCGGAAGGGCACCGAACGATGGTCGGAGCCCTTCCGACCGAATCGGAACGTGCCGCTCGGATTCCTTTCCGACCGAGCCATTCCGATGGGCTCGGTCGGAAAAGAATCCGACTCGGATTTCCAGATGGCTCATGACGGGTTCGGAGAGCCCGTCAGCCATCCGGAAATCCCTCTGTACTCCCCCGGCTGCCTCTTTGCGACCGAGGGAGTACGATGGAAGTTTTTCACTGCCTTTTCGTGCCGGTCTTTCCGGCACGAAAAGGCAGTCGATCACTGTCTTTGGGGGCCCTCAGTGGGACCCCCATGGGTGCAAGGTCGCCGAATGGTGGCCTGGAGGCACCTATGGTGCCCCTCTGTTGAACCCTGCACCCGGTGGCAGGCACCTTGGGGTGCCGGCCACAGGGTGCAGGGTTGAACTGCACCCCTGCTTTCTCCAATGCCAGCATGCATTCCGTCCGGAATGCATGCTCCCATTGTGGGAGATACGAGTGCGACCGAACAGGGTTCGGTCGCATCGTACTGCCTGGGCCGTAACCGACGACAGCAGGTCGGTCGGTTACGGCTCCGGAACGATGTCGGACGGACCTGAGTCCGTCCGACATCGGAATCGGCCCCTATGTTGGATACAGACTTGTGTCCCACTTTATTTGTTTCTTGCCGAATTTTGTGTATATTTAAGCAACTATATATTAAAAATACCTGTCCGGCTGGACAGCTGTAAAATATAGTACTGATTTGGTCTATATTTATTGTTTGTTCTCATTAATCCTTGTCTAGGGACCACTGTCTTTAGAAATAACCAGTTGGGATCCAGCAGACGATGTGGGCACTTAAGAGGGCACCGCTCTCCAGGTTTCACAAGTAGATGGTGTGGGTCCCTCACAGAAGGTCGTTTGACGTCCCTGAGATCAGCACAGGAGGACAGGAGTCAAGCCAACAAGCCCTTGGAGAGCACACTTCAGGGTGCCAGACAGCAGCAGTTTGTCAGACCAGGCCAGCCACTATTCAGGAAGGGTGCACGGTCCCTTCAAATGGCAGTAATCCTCCTTGTGCACAACAGAGTCTTCTGGCAGTGTGCACCACTTAGTTCCAGGTTCTCCGGTCCCACATCGCAACAAGTGTTTCTCTGACCTGCTAAATTATAGCACCAGTGGGTATACTGTAGTGTGCCTTTGAAATTGTGGGGTGGTTCAGAGGGTTTCCCTTAGAACCACAGATATCTCCCCTAAATGTAATTCCTGTCTGCCATGAGGCCATGGAATCTTTAGTGGGGCCATGATCTGGCTCTCAGAGGCCAAGTGTCAAAACCTCTCCCTCAAATCTATCCAGCTAGGCCCTCAAATAGTAGAGGTCATGTCATTCCAGTTGCATGCCCAATATTTATAGCTGGGGAATGCACAGCTGTGCTCCCCCAGCCTCCAGTGTGGGATGGAGTCAAACTAAAAGACACACAAAGAGTTTTGGAGCAGACAAATGCTCACTTTCTAGGAGTGGCATTTCTAAGCTAGTAATGACAAAACCACCTTTACTACAAGAGAGGGTTTGCCATTGTGAATCCACTATTGCAGCCTGAAGTCATTTCAACCATTCTCCCATGTTAACATATAGGAAAAGTAAAGAGCATAGGTAGTGAAAACACACATGGGTATTCTTCACTACATGGGTAGGGAACACACATGTGTATCTGCCATGCCTTTCACCTACCACTTGCTTCACCCCTCAGGACTTAACTTAGGGGTGCTCTAGTGGCAGTGAAAGGTCCACTCATGATGGGCTAGTGATTTAGCAAAGCCAGCCTGAGTATAAGTGCAATTGCGCACACACCGGCCTGCATTGGCAGGTTAGACTCATGTTTAAAACCACCATAGGTGCCAGTGTGCAGACACCAGCCTGCAATGGCAGGCTTGACACATATTTAAAACCAACATAGGTGCAAGTGCGCCTACACCGACCTCAACTGCCTGCCTGTTGTGTAGTTCCTAAAAATACTTAGCATCTGCTTGTTTGTTGGACAACATAAACTAAGGGATTGGTGTCTAGACTGATTCCAGACACCCCCACAGGATACGTCAGCCTATAGACCACCTAGCTCACAGTGCCACCATAAGCCCCCGAACCTTACCAAGGAGCGAATAGTTTCTGGCAACTATTGAACATGATAACCCTTGACCCTTTGGAAACAGTACAGTACTTTTTGCTCAGTCAATGGTGCTCGCTTAGTCTCCGAGAGATACACAGAATAAACGTTGGGGACGTTTTCAATAAGTATTTATTGAACCAGAGTCATTCTAATATAAAACGTGTTTGCTGCGACAATTAATAGGCAGAAGCAAATGTAAATGATTACAAACACCAACAGAGTAAACAGAAGGTAGAATTCTACCATGGTGCTAAAACAGTGAATATATGCAGGCATATAAACATGACAGTAATCAAGCGTACTCCTACAATGCGGACCCCACCTAAGTGTAACTAAGTGTACCTAGCAAATATGTGGGTGTAAAGACAAGAATCCTCTAGGAAAGCGCCAACCCCATTACCTGATGGGAGAGAATGAAGCCCTTCTTGGTCACAAGTTGGACACCCCGCAAGGCATGTCTGACCACTGCGTGTTGGAGTTTCAGCATGCAGGGACCTCAGTGTCTTGTGTCAGCGTAGAAGCATCTCCTCTCCTTACCTAGTGAAGGTGCAGTACTTTTATGTCAAAAAGGTAGCCTCGGGGTTTTTACAACAATCGATATGTTGTGAGTACGATTATGTAAATGAGCCTAAATCAATAATTGTAACTCTGCGAAGTAGCTCTGTCGCCCAGGGATGAAGATAGCAATGACTTTTGTACAGAGTATGTTATGTACGTCATGTACAGGGGATTTTACTAAGAATCCTCATACATAATAAATGAGGCTAGTTTCAAGGAAACCAATCGACATTTATTCAGCACATAACTGGGTAAAAGGTCAGTGCTAGAACCGTTATGCAGAGCAATGTAGGACAAATGTAGGTAAAAGGTCACTTTGGTACTTAGGCCAAGGTCAGGGAGCATACCAGGCTGCCCAACCACCACGCACTTCACCCCTCAGGACTTACCCTAGGGGTGCTCTGATGGTAGTGAAAGGTCCACTCAGGGTGGCACTTGAGTGAGAAAGGCCAGCCTGAGCACGATACATGTTTGACAGGCTATTCTAGTGGGTGGCAAAATCAGTGCTGCGTCCCACTACTAGCCTGTGCAGTACGCACCCTGGGTATGTAGTGTACCTTTTTACAGGGCACCTCCAGGTACAACAACTAAACCAATCAGGTAAGCACCCCTTCCTGGCATATGTAGGAAGGGTGCATGCACTTTCCTACAGCAGTACAGTGGGAAAGTGCCAAGAGTCATATGTAGGGGTGGGCGGAATTTGCGTAGTCGCGCTACGCAAAGCTCCGCGAAACGGTAAAAAATCTCAGCGAGCATGCAAAAGTTCTGCGAACACGCGGAATTGCTTGTTCCGCCTGTTCGCGATGCTTTTTTCCTGTTCGCGAAAGCTGTTTGCGTGCTCGGGGGGAAATATCTCGTGAACACGCACTTTGAAAGCGCGAACAAGCAAAAAATTCCGCGAAGCCGTGGATCGCGGAATTTTTGGCAATTCCGCGTTCTCCGTGGATCGCGAAATTACCCAAATTCCGTGAGCGGAATGGAATTTACCGCCCAGGCCTAGTCATAAAGCCAAAAAAAGAGAGTCAGCAAAAACCTAAAATCCCCTATACAAGGCCATATCCTACAGCATCTTTTTTCACGTCTTTGAATCGTTAGTGGTATTTGTTGAGGGCTGACTTGGATGTGGCTCGGTCCGTATTGTCTGTGCTGGTGTGCCATCTGGTTTGATAGGGCGACTCGGTCGGTGTCATTGGTGATCTAGGTGTTGAAGTTCTCGACTGCCTGTTCCAGGTTGGTTGCAGCATCAGGCTGGGTGGTGTTGAGGTCGTCCATCCATTGGGTCTGTGTGACTTTGCTCCAGATGCGGAAAAATGTGCTGAGAGGGTTGGGGGAAGTGCAAGGTGGTCCTGTGATTGTGAATTGGATGATAGAGGGGTCAGTCCAGGTGAGTTCCAGAGTGTGGATTTATTTGGCTCTGTTGCTGGATGTGAAGACATTGTCCAGTGTGTGTCCTGCTCTGTGAGTGGGGTCTGTAACCAACTGAGTGAGGCTGATGTTGTTCATTCATTCCAGGAGGTTGGCGGAGTTTGTGTCTGTGGGGTTGTCCAGGTTGAAGTTGAGGTCTCCGAGGAAAATGAGGTGCTTGGATTCAAAGGCAAGTGGGGTGGTGAAGTCTGTGATTGCGTTGCAAAGGCCCAATACATAGTTCTGGGGGTCTGTAGGCCTTTGATTGTTGTGTTGTCGTTTGTGTGAAGTTAGAAATTAGGGTGTTCCATGATTGGTGTGGTGTCGTCTTTGATGGTGGCACAGTGGATTGATTCTTTGTGGATGATGGCGATGCCACCCCGTGTTTGTTGGTGCTGTCCCGGTGTGTCATTTTGTAGCCATTGGGCAGCGCGATGTCGTGGACCAAAGAGGGGTTGAGCCAGGTCTCTGTGATGTAAGTTACGTTGGGGTTGAGGGTGGAGATGGTGTCCTGGACTTCAGTGGCATGTTTGCAGAGTGATCTGACATTGATCAGGAGACTTCGGAGTGTTTCTGAGGTGGTGTCAGTCAGCGGGTGAGAGTGGCATGGGTTTCTGTGCAGGCGGGTAGTCCTAAGTTGCAGGTGAAGAGACAGCGTTGGCAGGTGAATGGTCCTGCTGTGGAGCGAGGAGATACGAGGCAGCAGTTGTTGCATCGTCAGGGGTCCAGGCCTCAAAGATCTGCAGAGGAGTACCTGTGGGTAGCTGGAGGGCCAGGGTTCCTGGCACTGGGTGCGGTCCAGGTGCAGACAGGTTCAGATGGGCTTGCCTTTGGCATGCCTGTGGCATGGCCACACTGCAGCCTCGATTAAGTAGGTCCTGGTAGGGGGAAGAGGTGCTGGGGAGGCGACGGTGGGAAGCAGGTGGCGAGAAGCGGGTGGCGGGAAACAGGAATGGTGTAGGGGTAAAAAATGGCAGCAACAACTAAAATAGGAACCTGATGCTGGCTTGACAAACTGGCTGAAAGGACTGATCAGGTCAGGGCAGGGGCAACCCTATCAGCAGTCCAGAGTGTGGAGTCCTACAGAAGAGGGAGGCAGTTGCGATCGAGGGGGAAGTAGAGAGGACCTCCTTAATGGGGTTGCACTACGGCCTCCATTAAGTAAGTCCTGAGAGGGGCACTTGGGAGGCGGGTGGAATGGAGTGGTGGCATGAAACAGGAATGGCAGGGTGGGTAAAAATTGCAGCAACAACTAAAATAAGAACCTGATGCTGGATTGACAAGCTGGCTGCCAAGGACTGATCAGCACAGGGCAGGAGCAGCCCTATTAGCAGCCCAGAGTGTGGAGGCCCACGGAGGAAGGAGGCACTAGCGATCAGCGAGGGGGAACTAGAGAGGACCTGCTCAATGGGGCTGCACTACGGCCTCCATTAAGTAAGTCCTGGGAGGGGCACTTGGGAGGCGGGTGGAATGAAGTGGTAGCGTGAAACAGGAATGGCAGGGCAGGTAAAAAATGACAGCAACAACTAAAATAAGAACCTGATGCTGGATTGACAACCTGATTGCCAAGGACTGATCAGCACAGTGCAGGAGCAGCCCTATCAGCATTCCAGAGTGTGGAGTCCCACGGAGGAAGGAGGCACTAGCGAGGGGGGCCTAATGAGGTCCTGCTACAAAAATATGTGATTAGTTTAGTCAATGTTTTATTTTTCTTTCTTCTCCATTTTGTTTGTTGTACTCTAAGATTTTGATTTATTATTGACCTGCCTTGGTGTTTGTGAACTTCATTATCTGTAAATACTAAAATGTGGTGATTGGAATCTGAATCTAAGAACGCATCACTCAATATACTCACCAACCTTTATTAAGCCTGATAAGATGAAAAACTCACCTCAGCCACAGATGGCCAGAACAACTATTTTAACCACACCAGTTGTCATAAGTGAAAGTATGCGCAATAAAGCATTTGACTGATTAAAAACTGTGACCATGTATTTGTTAGCTGCGATCAGCTTTATGACATTGAATTGAATTTACCCAATCTATATATCTATACACCATATGAATACATGGTGTGCAACCTGGGCATATGGTGCAATTTGGATACACATTTCTAATTGTGCAAATATTCCTCACATGGCAAGATGATGTAGTAATGGGGTATGGCGGGTCTCAATAGCTCCCTGAAAGTTACATAGGAACTCCCTTTGCTTCAAGATGAAATGTATGCTGTGAGATACGCTTCTGAAACAATACTCACCCCAAAGTTGTTTCATAGGTAAGATGATTTGTTAGAGGAAAATTCTCATTAAAGTACAACCTTAGTGGTATGGACCCAGAATGACGTGGCAAAAAAAAACGTCTGCCACAAAATATCATTTACATGTAAGGTCCTCTGACAAGTGAAACAGGCACAGACAAACCACCATCAAAAAGAAAGGTTGAAATTGGTAATGTTGAGTAGGGGAAACATCTTACCATTCTTGGACGACCATCTTGTATTTCATCTTTGCCAATACCTTCTTTCTCTTGCATGCCACCTGTAACACACAATGGCAATGAAATATACTGGCTCAGGGATCAAAACATCTGATCTTTATGTCTGCTTATCTCCGTCAGGTTTCGCTGTTCTCACCCCTACAATCTCCCTCAGCATTTAGCAATATCAAGTAAATATATCTATTATATTAATGGAAAACCTGTCTGTCTTTAGACGAAGAGTTAATCATTGTGGGAATATTGTTGTGCGTGTAACCAAACAGAATTACCCAGCGAAGCAAATGCAATCTATTTAATTCAGATTGCAATTTTGTATTGTTCAAGTTGAGGTAAAAGCAAATTTTGATCTTGAAAACAATGATATTGATTTGTTCCAATAAAAGGATGATTTGTAAGAATTATTTACTTGCTGTGGGAGAGTATGTGGGAATGTGGGCATGGAAAGCAATGATAATCTGTAATTTTCACTAAATAATACAGTAAGCAGATGACTATAGATGGGGTAAACTGCATTGCCTGCTCATCAATACTTGGGCATTGGAAGAGAAAACACCCAAACAGAAACAATATTTCAATGTCCAGATTTTACTTTCTTCAAGTGTTTTCAAAGAGTTATTGGGCAGCTGCATCCACACTAGCTTTGAACTCAGTTGCTCGCCCATTTCTAAGCTTATTTGGGGCATTCTTTAGATATTTGATTTGACATAAAAACTAATATTATGTCTGCTTTTGTCCTCTTGCACCCTAACTGTGGCAGTAATATTGCTTTGCTGTGGGAAGAAAGAGTTTGGTACGAGGGCGCTCGTCATGTGATAAAAACCTTAATCAGTGGTTCCTGTATGAAGCAATCCATATAGAGATCATTGAACACCCCTTCTACAACCCTTACCATAACATATTTTTTTATATGCAGTGCAGGCTCACATATGAGTTTCTTGGCACAATCTACGTAATGTTTTGTTACCCATCTCCATGGAACCTATAATATTGACCTCTAGAGAATGTAAATGGAGCGGATCCCCTAGGATTAAAACCTGTTCTCACAGGGTCAAATACAGATCACTCCAGTGGGAACGTTAGTCTACTGAACCATTAGGCCATTGGTTCTACCTGCAGGTCACTCCACACAAGGGGGTATCCAGGAGAGTTTCAACAGCAGGCTTTGTCAGTTCAAGGACTCCCAGAAGATACCGCTTAAGGGCCACAGCATGGCTCTCAACTACTGGATTATTTGTGTTCTGGTTCAGGGAGGACATGGTCTTGCATTTCGAGCTGGACTGTTTATATTGCATTGGAGCAGTGTCAAGACCGATTTGCATATGGCTGGGTCTAGACTGAGATGGCATGGTCTGCAAAATAATAATTGACTGGGAAGCACCCCTGAGTAATTACCAATAGTTGAGATGAATTCAAGCATTCCATCCATCCCTTTTTAGTATAGATTAATGGGTCGCTCTAAATGGAACGAGTATGCCCAGATATGGGTCCCCTGCACACTTTGGGGTCGATTCCGATTCGGGCCAGAAAAAGCACCGACCGACTCGGATCCGGAAATAATACCGACCGACACGTACCTGTGGCACCCGACACGCCAAGTACGATGCAAGGCGTGAAAAATCCGACCGACACGTACCGAAACCAAGTCGACCGACCGAGCCGCACGGAAAACAGCAATCCGGCCGGAAAAACACGCGAATCCAACCGACCGACACGCACCCGGAACAAATCCGACCGAAACGTACACGCGAACTCCAAACCGCAAAGTACGATGCAAGGCGCGAAAACCACGAGCGAGTCGGACGGAGGCTAAGCCGCACGACCGACACGCATACAAAACCGAGCCGAAGCAACACAAAACACCGCGACCGACAGCGTACGCAGCATAGAAAACTGCACAAACACAGCGTGAACGAAGCGGAGAACACCGTACGAGACAAATGCAGGGTCCGACTCGGTCACAAGAACGTTTCCAACATACACAGACAGTACAAAGGAAAAATCACCCAAAAAAAGGCCAAACAAGCAATTACCAAGCCAATAAATACTGGGGGGTGGGGACAGAGAACAAAGACACACCCACAACTCCACCTATATAAAGGACACAAATCACAACCATGAGCCTTTGCAAATGCCATTCCACTGCCAGCACCCAAGAGAACGCAACCACACACCCACAGCTCATCCCTCACACAAGCCACACACCATCAGCACACCAACAAATACCTACCTCACATACACCCAGCAAAACACACACTCACACACCCTCACCTGCACACCAACACACACATCACTCACCATCACCACCCATCACCATGCCCCCCAAGAAGAATCCCAAGTTCCTAGATTGTGAATTGGAAGTCATGGTAGACGAGATCCTCAGGGTAGAGCCACAGCTGTTTGGCACACTGGTCCAACAGACCCCCATCTCCCAGAAAACCAAGATGTGGGAGAGGATCATCAACAGGGTGAACGCACAATCACCATGTCGGCGCACAAGAGCGACATCCAGAACAGGTGGTATGACGTGCGCAGGAGGGTACGGGACCTGCTGAAGAAAGACTACATCAACAGCCAATACACCGGCAGTGGCCCTCCTGCCAAGCCAATATACCTCAGGCCCTGGGAGGAGAAGGTGCGGGCCATCCTTCCGCCAGTGAGCGTATATGGACTAGAGGACATCCCAGAGCCTGGTGAGTACACAACAAATGTACACAATGTACTGCCACAAAACACACACATCACTGTCAAGGGGAGAGTCAAACCATGCACTCATAGCAATTACACAGCAACCAGAACAGAATCATCCCAAAATGTGTATGTCACTCAGATAAACACAACACATGCCATCAAAAAGTCACATCCAACTGTGCCAACACATGTACAAACACAACTACAACTACAGCTAGGCAGTGGCACAAATAGAACTAACAAACACATCCAGACATGTAGCCACCACAACAACACCAACACACAGTGAAGACCACTCAAAGGAAGGAATTCTGTGTATGCTGGCCAAGTCAGTGTAGCCAATAGCATCATGGGAGTCGCAGTCACACATATTGCCCCCCACAACTGTCCCATCAACACCACCATGAACCATGCTCACATCACAGGGAGTGGAGAAGGACTCACAAGATGGCTGACACTGGCTACTGCTGTGGGGAGCACAAGGCCCTGCTGGCAACTGTGCACCAACAAACAGCAGGACACCACTGACTGACATCCTGAGAGACAACTTCCACTCCCTGCAATGCAAGCACGTTCCATGGTGGGATATCTGGCTAGCTGGGTGGGAAGGAGGACTTGCAGCACTGACCATAGTCACAAGCACCTCCCCTCACACACACCCCAACACAAACTCCACAGAACCCACCTGGTAGAATGCAATGCCCCCATCCTAACACAAGATCCCACAAAGAACCACCACCCTGGGTTATGTTGTGTGAAGCACAGGGCCCCTCTTGGGACTTCCAGCCAAACAACTGCCAGGACAACACTCCCAGCCATCCTGTCAGCACAGCCAGCCCACCCCACAGGAAGCAGAGTCAAAAGGAAGGAAGCATGGGCATACTGGGAAGGGGGAGGAGGCAATAGCATGATGGGAGTCGTAGTCACAGCTCTACATCCCCCACCACATGGCCCAGCAAGCTCACACTCACGCATGCACATCCCACAGAGAGTGGAAAGGCCCATCAAAGATGTCTGACACTGTTGCTGTGTCGTGGGAGCACAAGGGCATGCTGGGTACTGCACACCAACCAACAGCAGGACACCACTGTCAGCCATCTTGCCATTGCTCTCACACCCACACACACTGAACTCCCCACAAAAGCAAGTAAGTATGGGAATGCTGGGAAGTGGGGTGGAGGCAATAGCATGATGGGAGTCGTAGTCACAGACATAGCTCACCCCCACAACTGTCCCATCAACACCACCCTGAACCATGCTCACATCACAGGGAGTGGAGAAGGACTCACAAGATGGCTGACACTGGCTACTGCTGTGGGGAGCACAAGGCCCTGCTGCCAACTGTGCACCAACAAACAGCAGGACACCACTGACTGACATCCTGAGAGACAACTTCCACTCCCTGCAATGCAAGCACGTTCCATGGTGGGATATCTGGCTAGCTGGGTGGGAAGGAGGACTTGCAGCACTGACCATAGTCACAAGCACCTCCCCTCACACACACCCAAACACAAACTCCACAGAACCCACCTGGTAGAATGCAATGCCCCCATCCTAACACAAGATCCCACAAAGAACCACCACCCTGGGTGATGTTGTGTGAAGCACAGGGCCACTCTTGGGACTTCCAGCCAAACAACTGCCAGGACAACACTCCCAGCCATCCTGTCAGCACAGCCAGCCCACCCCACAGGGAAGCAGAGTCAAAAGGAAGGAAGCATGGGCATGCTGGGAAGGGGGGAGGAGGCAATAGCATGATGGGAGTCGTAGTCACAGCTCTACATCCCCCACCACATGGCCCAGCAAGCACACACTCACGCATGCACATCCCACAGAGAGTGGAAAGGCCCATCAAAGATGTCTGACACTGTTGCTGTGTCGTGGGGAGCACAAGGACATGCTGGGTACTGCACACCAACCAACAGCAGGACACCACTGTCAGCCATCTTGCATTGCTCTCACACCCACACACACTGAACTCCCCACAAAAGCAAGTAAGTATGGGAATGCTGGGAAGTGGGGTGGAGGCAATAGCATGATGGGAGTCGTAGTCACAGACATAGCTCACCCCCACAACTGTCCCATCAACACCACCCTAAACCATGCTCACATCACAGGGAGTGGAGAAGGACTCACAAGATGGCTGACACTGGCTACTGCTGTGGGGAGCACAAGGCCCTGCTGCCAACTGTGCACCAACAAACAGCAGGACACCACTGACTGACATCCTGAGAGACAACTTCCACTCCCTGCAATGCAAGCACGTTCCATGGTGGGATATCTGGCTAGCTGGGTGGGAAGGAGGACTTGCAGCACTGACCATAGTCACAAGCACCTCCCTCACACACACCCCAACACAAACTCCACAGAACCCACCTGGGAGAATGCAATGCCCCCCATCCTAACACAAGATCCCACAAAGAACCACCACCCTGGGTTATGTTGTGTGAAGCACAGGGCCACTCTTGGGACTTCCAGCCAAACAACTGCCAGGACAACACTCCCAGCCATCCTGTCAGCACAGCCAGCCCACCCCACAGGGAAGCAGAGTCAAAAGGAAGGAAGCATGGGCATGCTGGGAAGGGGGAGGAGGCAATAGCATGATGGGAGTCGTAGTCACAGCTCTTCATCCCCACCACATGGCCCAGCAAGCTCACACTCACGCATGCACATCCCACAGAGAGTGGAAAGGCCCATCAAAGATGTCTGACACTGTTGCTGTGTCGTGGGGAGCACAAGGGCATGCTGGGTACTGCACACCAACCAACAGCAGGACACCACTGTCAGCCATCTTACCATTGCTCTCACACCCACACACACTGAACTCCCCACAAAAGCAAGTAAGTATGGGAATGCTGGGAAGTGGGGTGGAGGCAATAGCATGATGGGAGTCGTAGTCACAGACATAGCTCACCCCCACAACTGTCCCATCAACACCACCCTGAACCATGCTCACATCACAGGGAGTGGAGAAGGACTCACAAGATGGCTGACACTGGCTACTGCTGTGGGGAGCACAAGGCCCTGCTGCCAACTGTGCACCAACAAACAGCAGGACACCACTGACTGACATCCTGAGAGACAACTTCCACTCCCTGCAATGCAAGCACGTTCCATGGTGGGATATCTGGCTAGCTGGGTGGGAAGGAGGACTTGCAGCACTGACCATAGTCACAAGCACCTCCCCTCACACACACCCCAACACAAACTCCACAGAACCCACCTGGTAGAATGCAATGCCCCCATCCTAACACAAGATCCCACAAAGAACCACCACCCTGGGTGATGTTGTGTGAAGCACAGGGCCACTCTTGGGACTTCTAGCCAAACAACTGCCAGGACAACACTCCCAGCCATCCTGTCAGCACAGCCAGCCCACCCCACAGGGAAGCAGAGTCAAAAGGAAGGAAGCATGGGCATGCTGGGAAGGGGGTGGAGGCAATAGCATGATGGGAGTCGTAGCCACTGATATTGGTCACCCCCACAACTGTCCCATCAACACCACCCTGAACCATGCTCACATCACAGGGAGTGGAGAAGGACTCACAAGATGGCTGACACTGGCTACTGCTGTGGGGAGCACAAGGCCCTGCTGCCAACTGTGCACCAACAAACAGCAGGACACCACTGACTGACATCCTGAGAGACAACTTCCACTCCCTGCAACGCAAGCACGTTCCATGGTGGGATAACTGACTGGCTGGGTGGGTGGGAAGGAGGGCCGGCTGTCAACCAAACACAACCAATGCAGACCATGTTCACACCCCAAAAAATACATAGAAATGCCCAAATAATGCAGGACAATGTGCCACACCAATATCAACCCCTGACTGTGACGACTTAGGACTATGCAATGTACAGGCCCGCACCCAGAGGCACAGTCACAACTGTCATGTGTGTCAACCATTGATGCCTGCAGAAACATAACATACATTGTTTGTGTCTCCCAAAAACAGGTGATGATGGGGACACAGCAGCAGACGCTGAGGAGTCCCAGTCCCAGGCTCAAGAGGATGCGGAGCTCACTGGCGTCGTACAGCCTCTGTCCTCCTCGGACGATGAAGACCAACCTGGCACATCCGGTGCAAGTCAACATGCAGCACCAGCAGGACCACCAGCTGCAGCACCAGCAGGACCACCAGCTGCACCCCTGCACCCACCCCTCCAACGACTGTCACCACAAATACCATCCCTGCCGACATGGACAGAACAAGGAGCAACACCAGCACAGGGACCCTGGACCAACCTGGGGCCATGGACACCACCACCACCACCAACCCCCAAGGTGGACCAGGGTTATCTGTGCGTGCCACTGCACACACTGCACATGTCAGCAGGGGTGGTGGGAGGAGTGGGAGACAGAGGTCGCTGCTTGCAGACGTTGCTGGTGTGCATGATGACCCACAACTGGTACGCATAGCTGATGCGTACCAGTCCAGCACCGGAGACCTCAGCCAGGTAGTGGGGCTCCTCAGAGACATGAAACAGCAGCAGGCTGCCCATCATGCCCGCTTGGACTCCCACATGTCCCACGTGGAGTCACACATGTCCCGCGTGGACTCACACATGTCCCGCGTGGAGTCCAAGTGGGATGCACTGCATGAGATGACGGCGGTGCACAGGGACATTTTACAATGCCTCCGCCAGATGAACAGCAACCAGTCCACACCTCCCTGTGTGCCAACAACATCTGGTGCCGAACAAACTGCAACTGCCACAGGGAGGGAGGATGACTCTGGCGGAGAGTCCCCTGCACCGCAGCAGCCTGTACTTGAGGGGCCCCCCAAGAAGAGGGGTCGTCCGAGGAGGGAAAAGTGAGAGGCCGATGGCCAAGCGCAACTCCCAGGAAGCCTGAACCTGTTCTGGATGTTCGCCTTTGTGCACAGACTGTTCACCCTGTTGACGGCAACACTACTCCCACACATTGCATGGGGAGTACAAGTTGGACCAATGTGTCAGACAACTGTGGCCCCGATACTGGGGATCCTGTCTACCAGGACTTTCAATTCACCTAGGAACTTCGGATTGCAAGATTTATGTACAGCACCACCCATCCTATGCACTATTAACACAAATGTATCACAATAAACACACTAATACACCATACTTGCCTCTGTCGTGATTCCAACGTGGGTGCTGTTATGGGGATGATGAACTGCAAAATTACACTGTGTATGCGAACTGCAACAGCAAGGACAACACAGGCATGTGAGTAAAGGCAACGTGACACATATGAGGGAGACACACCACCAGGGCTACACAACACATACACACCTAGGCCATCTGACTCATTGCCTACACTGATGTTGCCAGGGAAGACGGTGCAATGCACAGACACCACACCCATTCCCAGTTGTAGTCAAGTAGCCCACAGGTGCAGTAAGCAAATGGCAGTCAAATGTGTGACCACAGACAACGCACATCACAAAGTGAAGCACAGGTTTATTACACAGTTGCAACATGTCGTAACCACTACAGATGCAAGGTAATCCCACCTGGCAGCGGGCACACAGTCAACAACTGTAGACGGAAGGAAGTCCATGGGTGTGGCGCACATCACCTGTAGGGACACAACAGCTACCACCCTGGAAGTGCAATCACGTCGTCGGTGGACACAGTTGACCAAACGAATCTGAAAGTACCCCGTGAAGGACACAAATGACACACAGTCAAAAGCAATGGAGTACAGGACAGAACAGCAAAACTCATGCACAATACATGTTACAAGATACCCACCCAGAACCAAGTTAGCATGTCAACACTGTTGGGGAGTACAGCCCACCTGTTAGCACACATCGCAACACACATCCAGTCAAGTAGCCCATGGACACACTCCAACAGCACCAGAGCACCACCCACACATCATGCCAACTCACATCATTGACATGACACCTCAGGATACTCACATTCAGCTAAAGAAGTTGGTGATGAGCTGTGTGCGGACATCACCATCATCATCATCATCATCATCATCGTCACTGGCATCGTGGTCCAGGTCAGGATCCTCCACAGGTGGCGGATGTTGGTCATTGTCATCCTGGAGGAGAGACAACTCCTTCCGCACTGCCAGGTTGTGGAGCATGCAGCAGACGATGATAATCTTGCACACTTTTGCAGGGGCATATGGAAGGGACCCTCCGGTCTTGTCCAGGCAGCGGAAGCGGCTCTTCAGGAGACCAAATGTCCGCTCAATCACTCTCCTGGTCTGACCATGTGCCTCATTGTAGCGCATCTGGGCTGGTGTCACAGGGTTCCTGAGGGGTGTCAGCAACCACGGCATGTTGGGGTATCCCGAGTCACCTACGGACAGACAAGTGCACATTAGCTGATTTGGAAAAGTGGGCGGAATACTACAGATCAGGTCACACACAATGGCACAAAGTCAGTACACACCGACAAGCCAGGCACGCTGGTTCTGCATCTGTGCCATCATCCTGGGGATGCGACTACTCCTCATCACAAAGGCATCGTGTGCTGAACCAGGGAAACGGGCACACACGTGTGTGATGGTCATGTCTGCAAGACACACCACCAGTGCATTGACCGAGTGGTAGTGCTTGCGGTTCCTGTAGGCCTGCTCCTGGGCCTGTGGTGGTACCAAAGCCACATGTGTCCCATCAATGGAGCCAATGACATGCGGCATCCTCCCCAGGGCATAAAAGTCACTCTTCACGTCAGTGAGTCGTCGCAGTCTAGGGAAATAGATGTACCGGTTCAGGAATAGCAACATTGCCGACAAAACATCGCGGAGCACACGGCTCAACATGGTCTGTGACATCCCACCAGCAGTCGCCACAGTATGTTGGAAGGTACCGGTGGCAAAGAAGTGTAGGGCTGCCATCACCTTCACCTTGGGGGTCAGCGCTGTAGGATACGGCCGGCCAGGCTGCAAATGTGGGGACAACTGCACTGCCAAATCCTCAATCAGCTGCCTGGTGAAGCGGTACCGTCGGATGCTGTCCCGTTCCACCATCGTTGCCAGGTCTGGGAATGGTCGATGGACAGCAGGAGCCCTGCAGTGCAGAGGAGAAGTAAGCAAGATTGTCAGTCACCCCACATATGCGGCATTGAACACACTCAAGATCCCAACATACATCATTATGAGGCACAACTACATGAAGTGTGCAGTTCCGGAAGGACATGTATGGTACATACATGGCCAACATCTGTCAACACGGTCCAACAGGTGGCATCAATTAGTCCCAGGTTGGCCCATTGGATATCATGAGGCCGTGTCACAGTTCCCATCTCCTGCTGCCGTGTCACAATCACCCCCCACAGTGACATGTGAGGACAGATGTGCCCCAGGCACCACAGCTCAACAACAGGTACATTCCCAGGGACCCTGTATTGCCACATGGACACTGGCATTACATGGAGTATCATGTATACACCACAGCAAAACAACCATGACCCCCACAGGTAGTGGCCCCACTTGCCACGGCAGGACAGACATGGACGTCTGTGACACACACACGCACAACATCAAAGTCCATGCACACACAACCTGGATGTGGAGACTGTCTCCCATTGTGCACATGAAATCAGAGACATTGTAAACACTACATGCACAAAGACTGTGGAGGACCATCACTATTGTGCCACTGGGACACCCTGGCTCAAACATACCGTCCCACATGGGACTCACGGGGTATGTGACATGACATACACATACACCACCGTGAAATGTGACCATGGCACATGCACAGATATGAACAGTTGCACATCACAGTGGTCATGTACACGTAACACCCAGGATCCTGTCCCCATGAACACGTGCACAGCCTGGGGGTGGCTGCCCACAGGTGACACCCACAGGACAACATGTACACCAACATACACACAATAGGAAATGCAGCCTTACATGCCTTATGATAAAGTTTGGACAGGCTGTCGTGATGTAGGTGTGCCCCTCACTCCCTGGGAGCTGTCTGTGGCTGGCATATGTCCATCTGAGACAGGCATGCTGACATATGCCAGTCACATGTACAGTGATGCGTTGTACTGCAATGGACCGATCGGTGCCTCCGGCCGGCCCATTGCATTCAATGTGTGCGGGTGCGCGTTGTACCCCTGTACGCGTTGTACTGCAATGGACCGATCGGTGCCTCCGGCCGGCCCATTGCATTCAATGTGTGCGGTGCACGCGTTGTACCCCCTGTACGCGATTGTACTGCAATGGACCGATCGGTGCCTCCGGCCGGCCCATTGCATTCAATGTGTCGCGGTGCACGCGTTGTACCCCTGTACGCGTTGTACCGCAATGGACCGATCGGTGCCTCCGGCCGGCCCATTGCATTCAATGTGTGCGGGTGCGCGTTGTACCCCTGTACGCGTTGTACCCCTGTACGCGTTGAACTGCAATGGACCGATCGGTGCCTCCGGCCGGCCCATTGCATTCAATGTGTGCGGGTACGCGTTGTACCCCTGTATGCGTTGTACCCTGTACGCGTTGAACTGCAATGGACCGATCGGTGCCTCCGGCCGGCCCATTGCATTCAATGTGCGTGGTACGCGTTGTACTCCTGTGCGCGTTATACCCCTGTACGCGTTGAACTGCAATGGACCGATCGGTGCCTCCGGCCGGCCCATTGTATTCAATGTGTCGCGGGTACGCGTTATACCCTATGCAGCGTTGTACTGCAATGGACCGATCGGTGCCTCCGGCCGGCCCATTGCATTCAATGTGTCGCGGGTGCGCGTTATACCCCTGTACGCGTTGTACTGCAATGGACCGATCGGTGCCTCCGGCCGGCCCATTGCATTCAATGTGTGGGTACGCGTTGTACCCCTGTACGCGTTGTACCCTATGCAGCGGTGAACTGCAATGGACCGATCGGTGCCTCCGGCCGGCCCATTGCATTCAATGTGTGCGGTGCAGCGTTGTACCCTGTGCGCGTTGTACCCCTGTACGCGTTGAACTGCAATGGACCGATCGGTGCCTCCGGCCGGCCCATTGCATTCAATGTGTCGCGGTGCAGCGTTATACCCCTCTACGCGTTGTACCCCTGTACGCGTTGAACTGCAATGGACCGATCGGTGCCTCCGGCCGGCCCATTACATTCAATGTGTGCGGGTACGCGTTGTACCCCTGTACGCGTTGTACCCCTGTACGCGTTGAACTGCAATGGACCGATCGGTGCCTCCGGCCGGCCCATTGCATTCAATGTGTGCGGGTACGCGTTGTACCCCTGTACGCGTTGTACCCCTGTACGCGTTGTACTGCAATGGACCGATCGGTGGCTCCGGCCGGCCCATTGCATTCAATGTGTGCGGGTACACGTTGTACCCCTGTACGCGTTGAACTGCAATGGACCGATCGGTGCCTCCGGCCGGCCCATTGCATTCAATGTGTGCGGGTACGCGTTGTACCCCTGTACGCGTTGTACCCCTGAACGCGTTGAACTGCAATGGACCGATCGGTGACTCCGGCCGGCCCATTGCATTCAATGTGTGCGGGTACGCGTTGTACCCCTGTACGCGTTGTACCGCAATGGACCGATCGGTGCGCACCCATTGACAATGGGCTTGCCTGGCAACGTACGCGTTTTCGAATTTCGAACGAATCGGTTGCTGAAAAATCAGTTGGTCACCCACAACAATGTTGCAAAATCATGTATGTCATGAAGTTGAAGATTTGAAGGATGCTGTGGGCGTGTTTTGGTGCTGCTATTCCATGGATTGGCCAGATTCAGAAGATGCAAACGACTTGGACCTATCACTTTGGACACAAGGGACAGTATCTGCCTCTCCAGCACATATATATTGCTGGCTGTTCCCCTGAGAGCTCACTTGCCTGCACTACATGCTCCAGGACGACATCAGCCACTGCACTGCTGCTGTCTCTGCCCCTCTGGACCCTGCAATGGCACGTACTGTGGAGAGAGCCCCAGCCTTCAGCCTTGAAGAGAACCAGGCCCTGCTGGACAGCCTACTTCCACAGTACAGCAAGCTGTATGGGACACCAGGGGAGCAGGTGAGTGTTCTGTGCACTGCCTTTCTGAATGTGCATTTTGTCTGACTAGCAAGGCTGGAAGTATGCACGCCACTGGCTAGCAGGCTCACTGAGTAGTTGTCACCCCCCATAGTGTGTAGTGACATGCACTGGACAGGTATGGTGCAGTGACAGTGCATTTGAACAAGGTTCTACTTCCCATGCAATGATACCATGTAGTGACGTCTGGCAAACTGTCCATGGGCAGCTTTGCACTGCCTGTGTACATCATGTGCCCCTGTGATTGAGACATGTATATACAACTGTGTCATGCACGGATATGTTGCATGTGTAGTAATGGCCTTTTCACTTTGTCATCCTGACAGGTTAATGCCGATCGGAAGCAGGAGATCTGGAAGGACATCGTCCGGGCCGTCCGGTCCGTGGGGGTCTACAAGCGCCGGATCCGCAACTGCCAGAAGAGGTGGCAGGACCTTTGGGGCTGGACCCGGAGGATTGCACGGGTCCAGCTGAAGCTGTCGCCTCCTCGCAGGAGGGGCGGAACACGGACCCTGACCCCCACATGCTCCAGATCCTGGCGGTGGTGTTTCCAGACCTGGATGGGCAGCTGAAGGCCAGACAGCAGCAAGGAGGGGGTGAGTCAAAGACTGCACTGTGAACTCTGTATTACATGCTTTGTGCCCTCCTCTGGCCTGGTTCAACTGCCACAGTGCAGCAGTCATGTTGTCCAGGAGCCATGTCCCTCTATTGTGCACTGCCCACTGCTCATCTGATACCCAGGTGTGGCCCTTACATTCAGGGAATTGTGTCACTTGGGACTGTGTCCTTGCAGTTTGCTTCACTAAAGGTGGGGGACAGCATCTGTTTCCCTAACTCTGTTGTGGGCATCATGGGTGGGTCCATTGTTCACACAACGCCTGTGTTCGGACATGTGATCTGCGTGTTGCTTTGATATGCGGTCCACTTGCTGAGCTGAGCCACCACATGTGCCTGGGGTATGTGGCACACGCCCATGCAGCGGGTGGGAACAATGTTTGGGCCCCAGGAGTGTGCAGATTACGTGTGTCACACATACATAGCCAGCTATCCACTGTCCAGGGCACATCCCTCATTCATGTGGAGCAGGACAGTCATGCCTACTCCAGGCCATGCAATGCACTCTGTACTCCCACTCCCGTGTATCAGCTGACACATTGTGCACAGTGATTTGACCCCTCAGGTGTCTGCCTCTGTGTCAGTGTGCTGTGGATTAGTTGCCAGGACTGCTGGGGTGTTTCTTGGTAGGGGCTCAGCATGCCCCTGGAGATGTGACCATAGGAGACGATACTTGTGTGTCACATAGGTGTTTGATCAGCTGCCCGTGCAGACTGGGGTATGCGAATGTGAAGTTCAGGCAGCTGTTCCCCATTCACAGCAAATTGTGAGGGGCTCAGGTTCAGAGGGTAGTGTCACAGGTCTCCCATATGTCCAATCGGTATGACCTGGACAGATGAGGGTTAAGATGATGTGTTGTGTGGGGGATGTACATGTGCACTTGTGCAGCTCCAGGACTTGCATTCCCCATGACCTACTATTGTGACACAGTGCATAGTGTTGTTGTCTGGCTGCCAAGTCATACATCACTGAGACAGTGATGTATGACTTAGCAGTCATGCCTCTGCCATGACATGTGTCAACTTATTGGTGGTCCTGCAGGGGAGTGACATGTGCTACATGCACACCATTGTGGCGATGGCTATCAGGACATGGGTGCATCATGGTGTCTGTCGCTGGTATGCATCACATGCATTTCCTATTTGACTCTGGGCATCCCTTTCATCCGGAAACCTGTACTGACTCAGTGGCAAGAGCTGTGATGTGTGCATGTCCACATGCCACACCGTGTCCTCTGCACTGTCTAACTACTGTGTACTTGGTGCATGTGTCCACACTGGGGTGTTGCAATCCAACAGACACCAGACAGATGGGTGCAAGGCCATGTGGGATGTGAGTGCCATGCTTGGCATCAGACTGACAATTGGCTTCTCCTGTTCAGTTAGGGCACTTTTAGCAATGTACAACTAATGATGCCAGGGCTTGCTCTGTAATGTGCTGTGCTCACAGTGGTGTGTGCGTTTGGTGCAGGTGACTGATGTCTGTCTGTTTCCCCATTGTTTGCAGATACATCCACGGCCACGGAAGGGGACAGCTCCACGGACCAGGAGGAGCCAGAGAGCCAGACTGGGTCAGCAGCCGAGGAGTGGTCGGAGGGACCCAGTGGCACGGAGGGCGAGGGTCGCCACACCGAGGAGTCCTCAGCACCATCCACCTCAGCTGAGGACCAGAGCAACTCGGAGGTTGACTCCCTTGTGGAGGCGGGTGTCAGCAGCCACCACACCCCAGCTAGTGTTGCTGTCCCCGCCACCACCAGCACCACCACCGCCCTCCCATCGGCTCCCATTCCCCAGGTCCGTGGAGGCTCCCATGTTCGGGAGCGTGTCTCCTTTGGGCCAGGCACCGCACCCCCTGCCCCTGTGTCCCCTGCTGCCCTGAGTGAGGAGTCTGTGTACCTCCTTCGCCAGCTCCATGTAGGGCAGACAGCCATGCTGAGTGTCCTCCATGCGCACACCGCACTGTTGACTCAGCTGGTGTCGTTCATGGAGGGCATCTCATCGGGCATGTCTGACCTACAGAGGGGCAATAGGTCCATGGACTCCTCCCTGACGGCAGCAGTGTCCCTCCTCAGACAGTCCCTCACCCCTCCTGCCTCTGCTCCATCCACACTCCCCAGCACCTTACCCGTCCCAAGCACACACACACCGGCACAGGCACACACAAGCACACACACGTCCAGCACACAGACACACACGCCACAAACAAAACGCACACGCACGCACAGTCAGGGGACTGAAACCAGACTCACAGGGGATGGGGCCCTGGTACACACACACGCATCCACGGGCACTGCGCAGTCCTCAGTTGCCTCTCCCTCCAAAGCACCCTCCCTTGCCTCACCTGCAACCCCAAAGACCCAGCGCCTCTTCCTCAGTGACCTCGGCCTCTTCCCCTCCGATCCAGCTACTCCAGCATCCAGGGTGAAGAGGAAGCCCCCCACACGGAGCAGAGTGCCCCTCGCCCCCGGACACCCTCCCCCAGGCGCAGACAGACTGAGGCCCCCACCCGCAAGTCCCCCGGAGTGGTAAGAGCAAGACCCCGCCGCCGTCCTGCAGCTCAAGCACCAGGTCTCCTTCCTCCATCCCTCAGGCCCCCACTCCACAGGTGCCCCCACCACACCCAGCCCCAGGTTCCCCCACCCACAGATATACCATCCCCAAGAGGCTCCAGCCTTCTCCCCCTGCCACTTGCTCTCCCGGCACCACACCCCCGCTGCGCTTGTCTGTGCCACTGATGTGGTGAGGGTGTCCTCCCCCTCTGTCCAGCCCACCTTGCCTGTTCCCACATTCTCCTCCCCTGGTGGTAGGCACTGCAGTGGAGTCCACTACCACCCTGTCTGACTTGGGCACTGCAGTGGCGGACCTGTCCACTCCATCTGCAGGGTCCACTGCAGTCGTGCTGGCACCCACAACATCTGAGCCATGCCCCCCAGTTGTGCCGGCACACACCATGTCAGACACCTCCACTGCAGTTGTCAGTGGCTCTCCAGCACCCACCACCCCTTCCCTGCTTCCTCCTGGTGAGCCCTGATCCTGTCCCTGCGGTGCCTGGCCTACCCCCGGTTGCCCCTCCTAGTGGATTGTCCCTGGTTTTGTGCAGGCATGTGTAGGGTGGCATCTGCCACTGTCACCCACTTGTGACTTTGTTGATGGACTGGCCATTGGCCTTTGTTTATGTTCTACCGGACTTCTACTTTTAATGCCACATATGCTGAATAAAGCAACTTTCTGTTCTCTAGTGCTTTTGCTTCTGATGTACATGATGTTGATGATGCTAACCATGCCCTTGCTGCAGTGATGGTGATATTTGGTCTCATGATAATGAAGTGTTACTGTGCAGGAACCCATGTGGTCCAGGGGGAATGTGTCCTATCCTGTGGTGTATCCATGTCATCCATAGCAGCATCTGAGGGTGTCATGTGTTCAGTATTTGGCAATGGGATTTCCTACTTAGATTGGCAATTTCACATCTGTGGCTTCCACCCCTGCACATCTGTTGTGCCTGCCATTGTTCAATTCGTCTACTTCCCTGACCGTGTGGCCATCTCCAGTGGACATGCAGGTTTGGGCATCAATGGGGAAGGACTCATCTGTGTTGTCAGTGCAACATTGCTATACAAGTGTGTTGGATCTGTGCTGATGATTCCGTTGGCACTTCCATGACCAGGCTGATGTGACGGGAGCCCTCATTTGGTGCTAATTGTTGATTGTGTGACCAAGTGCTCAGCTGACATGATGGGGCCGTACTGAGGCAACATATGGCACAGCTTTCCTCACACAGGAGTGGAGTCCCCTCATGGCAGTGTGTACTCCTGTGACATTGCCTGCACCCAAGGTGTGTGCTGTATGTGCATGTCTGTGTGTTCACTTCCGTTTAGCTGTGCATGTTGTGATCCCTAGTGTTGTACCTGTTTGTGATGCTAGCTGAGTTGAGCTATGTTCCCCCAAAGTCTTCTCCCTGGGTTCTCTGTGATGTGGGTGCATGGCACATTACTGGTCATCAGGGTGTCACCCATAGGTGTGTTTGCTGTCAGGGCTGAGTTTGTGTGCAGACGCAGATGGGTCACAGTCAGGTTTCCCCTTGGCACTTGTTGTTTGCCCCTGTCATTTGATTTCCAGTTTGTGTTATCTTTCAGTGATTGTGACACGTTGTGTGTGTGACTGCTGGCACTCCTCAGGGTCCGGGCTGCAATGTTGGTTGTTGTCTATGTGTGTTCTTTGTGGGTGATCTTGGCTTCTTCATTGGTGTGTGACTGTGGCTGGGATCCCATTGGTTGGTGTGGTATTGCCGTCATGTCCATGTACAGCGTAGTGTGCAGTGTGTCAGACATTCAGGAGTCTTGTTGAGTGTCCATGTGTGATGTGTTTCTGCACCTTGGTTCCCACCCACCACCCTGGAATAGTCATGGGTGCATGTGCAATGTCACCAGTGCATGTGTGCTTCACTGCTGCACATTGTTGGAGGTCGAGGGGTGTGGTGTTGAGTGTGTGCAGATGAGAGTTGTTGCCCGGCTAGGCCCCTGCCTCCATGTTGGCCTTGGCTTACTGGCCATGCTGTTTGATTTGTGCTTGTGTAGGTGTGATGGTAGTTAGTTGCTCAGGACACATGACTGTGGTTCACAGTGTGAACCACATTTAGCTTTGTCATCACAGTGGGATTGTAATGCAGCCCAGGGTCACCACATTGTGGGGGCCCTGGGGGTGGTGCTGTGGTGTGTCTGTGTCTTGCTGTGTCAGTTGCTGTCCCTACGTGCCTGTGTGACATGTGTGATTTGTGCTCCCTCTCATCTGACAATGCCTGCTTGCCCACATAGGGGATTTGGATCCATGAGTTACCTTTGTGTGGCACTGTATGCACATCTGTATGATTGGTATTCAGGTCTCCTCATGTGTTGTGTGGTTGCCTGGGGACACTGGCACCCCCTCACCTGTTGTGCAGTGTGGGTCTGCCTGTTTGTGTTTGTGCATCTGCACCACTGCATTGGCATATCTTTGGTGTGCCATTGGCTGTATGTAGTTTGGTGGGTTTCCCCTGCTGTCCCTGGGACTCCTAGGTCATCGGTCAGCACAATGATCATGGTTTGTGTGTCCCATTGCTGCCATGGTATGGTATCTGTTCACCTCACATCTGCAGTCTCCACAGGGTATCTGCATGTGTGTGCCCATTGGTGCAAATATGTGGGTCTGCATTCTGATGGTCACTTCTGTCATTGTGTCATTGATGATTGTTGACGGTTTGAGCCCCCATGGGTGTTGTTTGTCTGCACATGGCCAAAGGTATGTCTTATTTGCACTGCAGGATTTGGCTCCCCCAATTTATGTTGCAATGGGACACATACACTACTTTGCCACTGATGTGTTTGTTGTTCTGTGACCAGGAATCATCCATGCAGTTTGGCAGTTGCACCTCTTTCTTTGTCAACACTTACCTTTTGGTCACTGTGATGATGGGGGTTTGGACCCCATTGCCACAATGTTCGAAATGTGCTTCAGCTATGGACCCCACACTTACATTTTGGTCACTGTGATGATGGGGGTTTGGACCCCATTGCCACAATGTTCAAAGTGTGCTTCAGCTATGGACCCCACACTTACATTTTGGTCACTGTGATGATGGGGGTTTGGACCCCATTGCCACAATTTTCGAAATGTGCTTCAGCTATGGACCCCACACTTACATTTTGGTCACTGTGATGATGGGGGTTTGGACCCCATTGCCACAATGTTCGAAATGTGCTTCAGCTATGGACCCCACACTTACATTTTGGTCACTGTGATGATGGGGGTTTGGACCCCATTGCCACAATGTTCAAAGTGTGCTTCAGCTATGGACCCCACACTTACATTTTGGTCACTGTGATGATGGGGGTTTGGACCCCATTGCCACAATGGTCATGGCCTGCTTGCATTGTGGGTGCCAAAAGGCATATATGTGTGGCACATGTGCTAGGGGGTCACATTGTATGTTCAAAGTCATGTTCGGTGTTGTAGGCATTTGACACAGTCTACACACGCTTGTCATGGTGTTGGGGGGATGTCTTCTTCTTGCATTCCCTAGGTTGTGGTGTGCTGGTTGTGTCATGCATTGTCCATCCTATGAGTGGGGGTGGTAGTAGTGGTAGGCATCCAGCCCCCCCTGGCTAAGGGTGGTAGTAGTGGTAGGCATCCTGCCCACCCTGGCTAAGGGTGGTGGTAGGCATCCAGCCCCCCCTGGGTAAGGGTGGTAGTAGTGGTAGGCATCCAGCCCCCCCTGGGTGAGGGTGGTAGTAGTGGTAGGCATCCTGCCCCCCTGGCTAAGGGTGGTGGTAGGCATCCTGCCCCCCTGGGTAAGGGTGGTAGTAGTGGTAGGCATCCAGCCCCCATGGCTAAGGGTGGTAGTAGTGGTAGGCATCCTGCCCCCCCTGGGTAAGGGTGGTAGTAGTGGTAGGCATCCTGCCCACCCTGGCTCAGGGTGGTGGTAGGCATCCAGCCCCCCCTGGGTAAGGGTGGTAGTAGTGGTAGGCATCCAGCCCCCCCTGGGTGAGGGTGGTAGTAGTGGTAGGCATCCTGCCCCCCTGGCTAAGGGTGGTGGTAGGCATCCTGCCCCCCTGGGTAAGGGTGGTAGTAGTGGTAGGCATCCTGCCCCCTGGGTAAGGGTGGTAGTAGTGGTAGGCATCCAGCCCCCTGGGTAAGGGTGGTAGTGGTGGTAGGCATCCTGCCCACCCTGGCTGAGGGTGGTAGTAGTGGTAGGCATCCAGCCACCCCTGGGTGAGGGTGGTAGTAGTGGTAGGCATCCAGCCCCCCCTGGCTAAGGGTGGTAGTAGTGGTAGGCATCCTGCCCACCCTGGGTAAGGGTGGTAGTAGTGGTAGGCATCCTGCCCACCCTGGCTAAGGGTGGTGGTAGGCATCCAGCCCTCCCTGGGTAAGGGTGGTAGTAGTGGTAGGCATCCAGCCGCCCCTGGGTGAGGGTGGTAGTAGTGGTAGGCATCCTGCCCCCTGGCTAAGGGTGGTGGTAGGCATCCAGCCCCCTGGGTAAGGGTGGTAGTAGTGGTAGGCATCCAGCCCCCCTGGGTGAGGGTGGTAGTAGTGGTAGGCATCCTGCCCCCTGGGTAAGGGTGGTAGTAGTGGTAGGCATCCAGCCCCCTGGGTAAGGGTGGTAGTGGTGGTAGGCATCCTGCCCCCTGGGTAGGGGTGGTGGTGCGCATTCAGGCCCCTGTGTGCATATGTGGCATTGGTGATGGGCATCCCGCCCCTATGGTGCTGCTGTTGCTGGTGTAAGTATATTCTGCATCCCTCTGTGTGTGTGTGATGTGTCGTGTACGTGTTGTATGTGTTTTGTGGTTGGTGTCTGGCTTACCTTCTGCGCCGTACGCGTCCGTGCCTGTTCCGGTTGTAAATGTAGAATATTGGTATGATCGGGACGAAGGGCTTCATGGTTGGTTCGTGTCGTTCGTCCTTCTCGTTGCTTCGCGTCGTCCTCGTCGCTTCGCCTCGTCCTCGCCGCTTCGCGTCGTCCTCGTCGCTGGCGTGTTCGTCTCGCAGCCGTGGATCGTGTTGTGGCGCGAATCGGAGCTTATGTGCGCCTCTCCCGGATGCTTTGACGTGCCGTGCGTAGCGACGGGTTCGGCGCGTACGGAAAGCGCATCGTACTTGTTCGTCCGGACGGAGCTGCATTTTCCCTTCCGTGCGACTCGATTCAGCGTTTCCGGATTCGCCTCGGTCGGGGAACAGGTCCTGGTTTGGGTGAGTACGGCTCGGCCGGATTCTTTGCTGTTGTGCGCATCGTACTTACTCGTTCGGTGTGCTGTACGGATCGGTCGGGAAACAGGCTTACGCATGGCTTTTTTCCCGACCGAATGGTGTTGGGTGCGCCTCCGACCGAGATCGGAATCGGCCCCTGAGTCACTGGAACCAATTGATACCTGGCTTATGAGCCTTAACTAGGGCAAAACCAGTCCTAAGTTGCTAGTGCTCTGGTTGAGGGAGGACCAGGCCTGGTAGTTTGAGATGGACTGTTCCCATTAGAACAGGGTCAAGACTAAATTGCATATGGCTGGGTCTAGACTGAGGTTGCATGGGGTGCAAAATAACAAATATCCATCACTTTATTTGCATTCTTTAAGAAATGTTCCAACAGCAGGCTTGGTAAGTTCACAGACTACCAGAAGATACTGTTTAAGGGCCACAGCATGGCTGTCAACTACAGTCTGACAGGTTCTGCTGTTTCATAGTGCTACCAAATGTCGTTCACCCACAAACATCATATTTGTAACTGGATAGATGCTCAACAGTTCCTCAGAAATGGGTTTTGTTACCTCCTAATAGTCAGGGTCCTAGATCCTGGATCTTCTAAAAAGAATATGACACTGGCTATCCAGATTCATGTGGGGTTAAATTCGGGACAGGCTCGGTTTGTGTAAAAGCCCACAGTGAAAGCAACCTTCTGTCAAAATAATATGGGCAACACTGACTTTGTCAGCAGTCTAGTCATTTGCAGAGGACCTAGTTCCCCTGATGGTTGGTCCCTGTGGGATCACTGTATTTCAGATGGACCCATAGAGGTTTCTGAGCAAGCTGTTTGTCATGACCATCCTCTTTGTTAGTTTGCACACTTCGCTGTCCTTTCTGTTTTACTCTGTTGGAAACACACTGGTCTGCTTTCACAGCTGCCTGTGTCAGATTTCAAATCTGGTTGTCAACAAGATGCTGATTGAGAGTTACAGGACAAGATTTCAAACATTGCTCTTGCAAACGAAGAATGAACAACGTGTCAAATGACACCACCACCCACACTCTTGAACATCCTTTCAAAGTTTTATTAGCCCCATACATCCAAGACTCCTTTGCCTCAACTACTTGTTGGCCTTCTTAAAAGTTGAATGTTACTGGAAAAGAGCCTTCTCAAACCTTCAGATCAATGCATTTAGCATTTTCACATAATTCTGTCTATACCACCACATTCAGTTCCATCACAACTTCTATACAGTTTGAAGGCAAAAGCCTGACTAACCTGAATTTTTTACCCCCTGTGTATTTTTTTGACCTTCATATGCAAGTTCAGGGAAAGCAATTCATGCAAACACATTCTTGTCCACAGATTACACCTCAAACTAAGGAGCCGATTACGATGGAGGAAGGCCCCCCAGCCGTGCGGTGGCGGGCCCTCCGCCATCTGACAGCAATTTCCCCCCCCCGCCATCGTAATTGTCCTAGTGCTGTGGTGGTCGCAAAGACTGCCCACCACGGTTCCGCCACAGGCAATCG
Organism: Calotriton arnoldi; assembly: GCA_963921515.1. NCBI lineage: Eukaryota > Metazoa > Chordata > Amphibia > Caudata > Salamandridae > Calotriton > Calotriton arnoldi. The sequence continues at coordinate 881,155 of CAWUFW010003217.1, forward strand.
TACTGATTGCCTGGTGGAGCGGTCAGCATGGGTAGAATGGTGGCGGTGCCTAGCAGGCACCGTCCGCCAAATTACAATGCTGGTTGCAGCCAGCCTTTCCATGGCGGGGAAACCGCCATGGAAAGGCTGGCTGGGATTGGATTCAGGGACCCTTGTGGGGTGGTGGTGCACTGGGGGGTACCCACGGTACCCCCCTACATTTCCCTGCACTAAGTGGCAGGCACCGCGTGGTGTCTGCCACGTAGTGCAGGGAAATGCACAACATGGCTTTTTAGCATTGCAGCGGGTGCTGCAGCCAGCAGCACTCGCCGCAATGTTGAGTGGCCTGGATGCGACGTCGCATCGTAATACTACGTGTGGGACCGCCGCCTTACAGGCGGGCGGTCCCAGTCACTGCAACGATGGCGGGCGGACTCGAGTCCGCCCGCCATCGTAATTGGCCCCTAAGTTATTTGAGATGACAGTGCAAGGGGGGGAGCTATTAGGGCAGACAGGTACTGCCCAATCAGGTGTCTGAGGGCAGAAGAGTTTTCGAGTCTTCACATACAAGAGCTCTACTTCATGTGCATGAGTTCTGTCTGTATCCATTTGCTATCTTCTCTCTTTCCTTCTCTTCACTTTCTCTTCATTTATCTACCTTTCCACATCTCTTTCTTCTCTGAGTACAACCTATGACTCTGGAATTCTGTCTCTCTTTCTCTTGCTCTCTGTCCACCTCTGGAAGATTTTCTTTTGCAACCTCCATATCTTCTTTCTTGATCCAGAGTTGAATTAGCTTTGTGGATCACAACATTCATGTGTCGAGTGGCGCCTCTTGAATGGAGGAATGTACTCACTATTTCAACATGGAACCTAAGAGTGTACACTTGTTTACAGGTTTTGTATGCTATTTAAATTTACACATTTCTCCCAATGTCTGGCTTCATATGCTTCTCATCTGAACCTATTTGATTCCATACACATCAAATTCTACTGTACTAATATAAAAATCTGAATGTTTGCACTGCAATAATGTGTTCCATGAGGCCCACATAGCTAAGGCTCAGATTTCAACACTAACCTTCAATGTCAGCTGCATTCTCCAATGTGTGCGGCAACAGGGGCCACTGATGTCTTATGAGGGAACAAAGCTAAGAGTCCCTGGTAACTAGTGTTCAAGATATCAAGAATGCCACAGGAAGAGTGGGCCTCGCGTAGGCCTTCTTGAGTATCTGGGTAACCATGGATAAGCAGTCACAACGTAATTCAAGTGAAATGAGGAGGGTGATTCTAGGTATTGGACAACACAACTATTGCAGATGCAAGAAAGTATGCATGACCAGAGGATACTGTATTTTAAAACACTTTTTGAATGATATTTCATATATCATAAATATATTTACATTAAACACAGGTAATAGAAGGTTCATAAAACAAAAATTTAGCACAGTTATCACACAATGAAACAGTGAGGGTGAGAGTCTCATGTTGCGCCCAGTATTCTGGTAAAGTAGATGATAATCACACAACACAGTAATGATACCTGGGCTACTAACTATTCAAGATAAATAATGTTTTTGAAGCTCTAATGTTCACAAAGCTTTAATGTTTGTTAAGCTCGAAACACATCTGCAAGGGCAAAACAGAGTATCATTGGATTTGAATATGGAATAGGCAATACAATCATGGACACTTTTCGGATCTCCAATGCTCATGAAGTTTGGAATAAATACTCCATCAAAGTTGATGTTTACAATTGTCCCACTCAAATTGGGTTACGTTCTATCACTTGGTACACTTTATAGCTTTTGGCCCAAAAAGTTCACAAACAAATAAATCAGTGAAAAAAATGCAAGTTCAAATTTCAAGGAAGCAACAAAATTAAAAACAAGGGGGCCGATTATGATGGCGGGCGGACTTGAGTCCGCCCACCATCGTAGTGGGGATTGGGACCGCCCGCCAGTCATGCGGAGGTCCCACACTCCAAATTACGATCCGACTGGCACCATGGTGGTCGCATCTTGCACTTTAACATTGTGGCGGGTGCTGCTGGCTGCAGCACCTGCCGCAATGCCAAAAATGGATGTCGTTCATTTCACTGCACTATGTGGCAGGCACCACCTGGTGCCTGCCACTTAGTGCAGTGAAATGTAGGGGGGTACCATGGGTACCCCCCCAGGGCACTAACACCTCCCCCCAACATAAGGGGGCCCGCAACGGGCCCCCGAAAACAAACCCCGCCAGCCTTTCCATGGCGGTTTCACCGCCATGGAAAGGCTGGCTACAGGCGGCATCGTAATTTGGCGGACGGTGCCTGCTAGGCACTGCCACCATTTTACGCATCATGACCGCTCCGCCAGGCAATCGGAATAATTGCCTTTGGCGGATCCGTGGCGGGCGGTCTTTGCGCCCACCACGGTCGCGGTCCGGATCCCCCGCCATCATAATTCGCCAGGCAGAGAATCATTGTTCGATGGCGGAGGGCTCGCCACCAAATGGCTGGCGGCGGTGGGCCTTCCGCCATCGTAATCAGCCCCATAGTTATTAATTTTATATAAAAATATTAAACATAAAAAAAATTCTAATTTATAACATTATTATTTTCAAATTACGATGCCGCCTGTAGCCAGCCTTACCATGGCGGCGAAACCGCCATGGAAAGGCTGGCTCCGGACGGCATCGTAATTTGGCAGATGGTGCCTTCTAGGCACCGCCACCATTTTACCCATCATGACCGCTCCATCAGGCGGACGCTCTTTGTGCCTGCCATCGTAATCAGCCCCAAGATATTTACAGGGAGTGGTGTGCTTGCCAGGTATCAACCACCTTACCTGCACATATTGCAGTCACTCTCACAAGCAGCACACCCCAGTATCTCGTGAGAGATTCAAGGGGATCAGTGGAAGTTCACAACCATCAAATACTGTAGAGGTGGCTTTCTCCGCAGCCCACCTATGGTCTCATGGTAAGAGGGTTTCAGGCCCCCCTCAGAATCTCCAATTCCTTAGGCTGTCTGGAGGCTTCCACATAGCGCAAGGTCCCAGTTCAGGAGGGCCAGTAAGCTTTGCCCTGGCTAGGAGAGAGGGGCAGCACTCTGGCCCCACACTGTGAAAGGCACCTTCATCAGACGTGTCAATGCACGTCCAATCTCAAATGATGTTCAGTGAGCTGAAGAGCAGTGCAGTTTTATAGGCTCAAAACCAAACAGTTGGGTAGCAGCAAGCCCCTGCCATCACAGTTAGTGCATCTCTCAGTTTCAAAGGGTCATCTGATACCACTGGTTTCAGTCTTATCCTTCTTGAAGACGTGTCTAACTTAAATAATCTTTTGAGCTTCTAAGAATGCACTGTATACCCAAACAGAGAAGAACATGGGAGAAAAAGTACGAATTTAGGTTTTCCTCTGTAGATGGCACTCATCGCCCATCTTCCAAGCGCCATGTTACACTAAAGAAAATATTTGGGAGCTGTTGTGGGTAAATATGACCGTTACATCTGGGATGTTCTCAAAACCTGTTACCCACTTATTTTATAGCTCCATGGCTGACTGCACATAATGTTGCCAAATATTAAATTCACTAAAACAAAAATATTAAATATTAAAAAACAAAGCACCCTTTTCTACCCAACTTATCTGGACTCAATTTACAGAGATTTATTAAAGGCTGGTAGGCAATTCCCCTGTGGAAAATAGAGCATCTTAAAACAATAATTAGCTGCCATCACCAAGGATTTATGCAAATAGAATCATGGTGGGCTATCCCCTTGAGCCTGTAAGAAGGGACATAAATGGAGGTTCTCTCCATTCTCAGTGCACAAGAGTGTTCCCTGATAAATTCCAAATTTGCTGTTTGGAAGGGTTCTATGTGTTAGGGGTGCTCACAAACTCTTCCATTAAGAAATCATCTAGAGTAACTGCTAAGGGAAATTCAAAAGATCAAAAAGGTGACCAGAATTGCACAGTGCTGGGTCTTAGATTATTATCTTTACATCCTCCTCTCTCCATAAATGATGGAGGAAATCAAGCTCCTGAGGTGATTCCATGTGTGGTTTACCAGTGCCAACCTCTCTCTGCTTTTTGTTTTTTTATTGGTGTTTATTTATTTATTTATTTTAGAGTGAATGGGTGGCGTCATTTTGATTCTAGTACCCAGTTTCTTTTTCAGTTACTCTTATTAAGTGCCATATAGGGGTAGTAGAGACATTTCTGTTTTCCATAGTACTAAATAAATCCAAGTGGGTTTTTTCTGGTTTCGTGTTTCTAGCAGTTTGGGAGCTGTTTTCACGATTTTCCCCAAGTCTGGATTACATTTACCCAAGAGTTGGGCATGGGAAGGTGAGGCTCTCAGCACAATCAAATGGGTGGACCATCGACAGGGTGCCAGAGAGCCGGAAGGCAAGATGGATGCCCTTCAAGGAAGCTCTGCCGGCCAGTACAAAAATCCCCTGTAAATCTGTGCAAAGAGCCGGTGAGTGGTGCGCCCCGGGTGAGGGAGGGATGAAGTGACCGTGGAACCCACAAAGCACCGACTCACTGCCCAATTTGCTGGCGCTGAGGAGTGGTGGGCCACTGAGCATGCCTGCAGCCTATGGCCCTGGTCACGCAGTGTGACTGCAGCGAGACTGCGGACCACCTGCGTTAGGAGGGAAGTCGACGGCAACAATGGAGAGCACAAAACCCAGGAAAACATGCCCCACTGTACATCCTGCAGCATCTAGGGCCCACAGCAAGGATGGGAAGGCTGTTCATGGAGAGCACCATGGACTCGGAGGCCTAGGGCCCGCGTAGATGGGTAGTGCTGGTTTGCATGACTCCTTTAGGCTGTGTGGTCTGGGTTCTGGACTGCAGAGGCGATGGCTATGGGCAACATTTACCGCAGGAGCAGATTAGGGAGGGGGGCCAGAAGGTGAATGATTTCTGGTGGGGGGGATGTGATACAAGATGGGAGCTGGGCTCTGTCTCTCCCTGTCCACCCCCTGTCCCCGACTGCGACCTGGAGGCTGTGGAAGGATTTGGTGCTTCAGATCTGGTGGACCCAAATCTGCAATTGAAGAGATTAAATTGGCATGTGGATTGGTTCGGTCTGCTTGTGCCCCCTGACACCCGAGGCGGGAGGCAAGACCATCCATAAATACACCTGACCACCTCACATACTGATAGCCAATAACGGTGCACCCGTTGATGCTACAAACATTGCAGGACCGGAGCACAGTGACGGAGAATTGACACAGCGCCTTGACCGGTGAGCATGGTGGTGGGCTGCTAGGGAGAGCCCCTCTGCTTCTGATAACAGCACTCTCCAGCCACGTCTGACCTTGGGGGATGACGTTTGCCGGCACCCTATCATGCAGAAACATGAGTGCAGTTAGGCGAAACTCACCTTTGAGCGGATTAAGGTGGTGCAGTCAGCCAAGATGTACCTAGGGGATGGCTTGCCAATTAAAGAGGGAGGCTCTGAGGAGGACATCAAGTCACTACTGATGGAGATGAGACATAGGTTATGCACCATTCAATCAAAGATTGACACTCTCACTAGCAGACTGGACAAAAAGGGTGAAAAACTAGACAAACATGAGAATCACATAGATCGGCTTGAGCAGAATGTGTCTGACATAAACAACGATGGGGAAAACTGGAATGAATGGATGTTGCGTATGGAGGAGGTCCTGGAGGTCATCAAGGCCAAGAGCAAGGACTAGGAAGCTTGCTCTAGGGGGAGAAATATCAGCATCACAGACCTGCCAGAGTCCATCGGTAAGTAGACATAATATCGAGTTTTAAATATCATCGTTTTGCTATAATATCGAGTTTAAAATGTCGAAAGTCAAAAATATTGTTGTGTATAATATCGATGTCAAGAATATCGATTTACTGTGTTATATAAAAAATTGCAGTTAAAAATATCGATTTTGAAAATATCGTTATTAAAAAATATCGATTATGTAAATGTTGTGAACATTTTATTTTAATATATATTTTTAAATGTATTAATAATTTTTATTAAATTGTATATGTTTTATAGAAAAAACAATTAGGAGCAGGATGTTGGGTTTATAGGAGATAAGGGTGGGGAGCGTTATAAAAAAAAAATAGTTTTTACATTTTTAAATTAATATTACAAAATTTAAGATTGTGTTTTAGGAGCGGGATGTTGGGGATATAGGGGATAAGGGTGGGGAGTGTTTAAATGTTTTTTTTATTTAAAAATTTAATTTTTGAAATGTATCATTAATATTTTTTTAAATATTAATTGTGTTTTAGGAGCCGGATGTTGGGGTTATAGGGGATAAGGGTGGGGAGTATTTGAGAAAAAAAAATTGGAGATTAAAAGTAAAAAATTATATTTTATATAAAAAAAATTACATTTGGATTGTAGGAGTGGGATGTTGTGGTTATAGGTGATGAGGGGGTATTTTTAAAATAAAATACATTTTACATTTCAATTTTAATATATTGAAAATAAATTATACATTTATAATTTTTTTTAAATTTTGTGATATTTTGTGAAATTTGCACATAATTTTCTGGAGTATTGTTTAATTTAAAATTTGAAATAAAAATTTTAAAAATAAAAAATCAATTTTGTTTGATATGGTGTTATAGTAGTGAAATATTTTTTTTTTTAAATTATGTATTATTTAATGTAAATGTGTTTAGTGTTGAGATGGTATCAATGTGTACTTTAAAACATTTTTTTTAAATATTGTTTTAATAATTAAAAACATTTATTGACATTTTTTAAAAATAGTAAATCTTGATGATGTTTAATGTTTGATTTTGAAAATAATAATGTTACAAAATAGAAATGTTTTTATGTTTAATATTTGTATTTAAAATTAATAACTATGGGGCTGCTTACGATGGCAAAAGGCCCGCCACCACCAGCAGTGCGGTGGCAAGCCCTCCGCCATCGAACAACGATTGTCCACCCGCCGAATTATGATGACGGTGGGATCCGGTCCGCGACCATGGCAGGTGCAAAGACCGCCTGCCACGGATCCGCCACAGGCAATCGTTCCGATTGCCTGGCGGAACGGTCATGATGCGTAAAATGGTGGCGGTGCCTAGCAGGCACCGTCCGCCAAATTATGATGTCGCCTGTAGCCCGCCTTTCCATGTAAAGGCTAGCGGGGATTGGTTTCGGGGGCCTGTTGCAGGCCCCCCTTGTGTTCGGGGGAGGTGTTGGTGCACTGGGATGTACCCATGGTACCCCCCTACATTTCACTGCACTAAGTGGCAGGCACCGCATGGTGCCTGCGACGTAGTGCAGTGAAATGCATGACATGCATTTTTGGCATTGTGGCGTGTGATCGTAATCGGCCCCTATATTTTTGATTTTTAAATAATTTTTTTATTTTTTTTATAATTTAATTTATAAATACATTTAAAAAGGCACATATTTTTTGGGGGGATAAGTTTTTATAATTGGGAATATGTTAATATATATGTATAATGTGTATTATTTTATATGTATTTATGTAATTTTATTGGGAATATTAAATTTTCTGAGTATATTTTAGTACATTTTTCTTGAGTTAATATAGTTTGGGGTGGGAATTGTAAAATATATATGTTTAGTGTCCAGCACCTTCCCTGAGTTAATGCAGTTTGGGGTGGGAATAGTAAATTATATATGTTTAGAGTCCAGCACCTTCCCTGAGTTAATACAGTTTGGAGTGGGAATAGTAAATTATACATGTTTAGTGTCCAGCACCGTCCCTGAGTTAATGTAGTTTGGAGTGGGAATAGTAAATTATATATGTTTAGTGTCCAGCATCTTCCCTGAGTTAATGTAGCTTGGAGTGGGAATAGTAAACTATTATATTTAGGGGCCGATTCCGATCTGGGCCGGAAAACTCTCTGACCGAGCCGGATCCGGAGAGTTTTCCGACCGAGCTGGACTCCAGCAGTCCGACCGAGCGAGTACGATGCGGCCGCATTCTGCCGGACTCGACTCGGTCGGACTCCCATTGAAGTCAATGGGAGCCGGTCGTACAACGCGTACACGGGCTCCCATTGACTGAATGGGCACGTCGCGAACAGGGGGGCCCCCTACAGTGGGAACGCGTCGGTGCGACTAGCACCGTACATGCATGTTTAGGGGGGACCCTTGGGTCCCCCCTGTGTGCGACTCGCGCGGCTACGCGTGCAGGGGGGTCCGACATGGACCCCCGAAGTCCGGCTCCGACAGCTCTTCTGAGCCGGATGCTACGAATCGGTTGGGCTGTTCGAAGCGCGCATCGTACTGGCTCGGTCGGGTAACGTCTCCTTTGCTTGGTGCGAGCGGTGTCCGTACGAGTCAGTCGGAGCGGTTCGGACCCAGAAACGAGTCGGTCGGCGATTTCGCGTGCGCTCGCATCGTACTTGCTCGCGCGGACGCCCGTACGAATCGGTCGGGAACTAGGCCTCCGAATCGGATCCGGTAAAGCTGAATCAGATTCGGTGCCCTACCGGCCGAGATCAGCATCGGCCCCTTAGAGTCCAGCACCTTCCCTGACTTTTTCTAGTTTGGTGTGGGAATAGTAAATTATATATGTTTGGTGTCCAGCACCTTCCCTGAGTTAATACAGTTTGGAGAGGGAATTCTATATTTTATATGTTTAGTGTACTGCACCTTCCCTGACTTATTGCAGTTTGGAGTGAGAATAGTAAATTATACATGTTTAGTGTCCAGCACCTTCCCTGAGCTCACACAGTTTGGAGTAGGAATAGGTTTATTAGTGTCCAGCACCTTCCCTGAGTTAATGCAGTTTGGGGTGGGAATAGTAAATTATATATGTTTAGTGTCCAGCACCTTCCCTGAGTTAATACAGTTTGGAATGGGAATAGTAAATTATACATGTATAGTGTCCAGCACCTTCCCTGTGTTAATACAGTTTGGAGTGGGAATAGTAAATTATATATGTTTAGTGTCCAGCATTTTCCCTCAGTTAATGTTGTTTGGAGTGGGAATAGTAAATTATATATGTTTAGTGTCCAGCACCTTCCCTGACTTTTTCTAGTTTGGTGTGGGAATAGTAAATTATATATGTTTAGTGTCCAGCACCTTCCCTGTGTTAATACAGTTTGGAGTGGGAATAGTAAATTATATATGTTTAGTGTCCAGCACCTTCCCTGAGTTAATGCAGTTTGGAGTGGGAATAGTAAATTATATATGTTTAGCGTCTAGCGTCTATCCTGAGTTAATACAGTTTGGAGTGGGAATAGTAAATTATATATGTTTAGCATCCAGCATCTATCCTGAGTTAGTACAGTTTGGAGTGGGAATAGTAAATTATATATGTTTAGTGTCCAGCACTTTCCCAAAGTTAAAACAGTTTGGAGTGGGAATAGTATATTATATATGTTTAGTGTCCAGCACCTTCCCTGAGTTAATACAGTTTGGAGTGGGAATAGTAAATTATATATGTTTAGGGGTCTATTATGATGGCGGGCGGACTTTGTCCGCCCGCCATCGCCCCGGGAAATGGGACCGCCCGCTAAGGATGCGGCGGTGCCGCATGGGCAATTAGGATGTGCCCGCCAAACTGGCGGGCGCATCCCGCATTTTTTGTATTGCGGCGGGCGGTGCTCTCAGCAGCACCTGCCACAATACCAAAAAGGCATGTGCGCATCTGCATGCACAACGTGGCAGGCACTGCGCGGTGCCTGCCGCATCATCCATGCAAATGCGGGGGGGTACCATAGGTACCCCCCATGTGCCCCCCCACCCCTCCAACATCCTGGGGGCCCGCAACAGGACCCCAACTATGGAAACCGCATGCCTTTCCGTGGCGGCAACGCTGCCACGGAAAGGCTGCTTCCCGCTGCCATCATAATATGGATGGCAGTGTCTAGCAGACACCGCCACCAAATCAGGCCCCTTTTCCGCCAGGTCAACTGGGTGACCGGCGGAAAAACGGCGGACGGTCGTTCCGTCCGCCAGGGTCCCCCAGCCATTCTAATATGGTGGGGGGAAATGGCATGCGGGCGGGGGAGAATGTCGGGCAGATCGCCACCACCATGCGGGCGGTGGCGATCCGCCCGACATTCTAATAGACCCCTTAGTGTCCAGCACCTTTCCTGATTTAATACCAACTGGAGTGGGAATAGTAAATTATGTATGTTTAGGGGCCGATTCCGATCTGGGTCGGAAAGCTCTCCGACCAATCCGGATTGTTTTCCGACCGAGCCGGACCCCTGCTGTCCGACCGAACGAGTACGATGCGGCCGTATGCTGCCGAACTTGGTTCGGTCGGACTCCCATTGAAGTCAATGGGAGCCGGTCGTACGACGTGTACATGGGCTCCCATTGACTCAATGGGTACGTTGCGCACAAGGGGGCCCCCTGTAGTGGGTACGCGTTGGTGCCATCCGCACCATACATGCATGTATAGGGGGGACCCATGGGTCCCCCCTGTGTCCAACTTGTACGGCTACGGGTGAAGGGGGGTCCGGCACGGACCCCCGAAGTCCGTGTCCGGGTGCTTTTTTGTGTCAGAGGCTCCGACTCGATCCGGCTGTCCGGATCGTGCATCGTACTGGCTCGGTCGTAAATGTCTCCATTGCGCGCCACGGATCGAGTGCGAACGAGTCGGACGGAGCAGTTCGGACCCAGAAACGAGTCGGTCGGCGATTTCGCGTTCGCTCGCATCCGGTAAAGCTGAATCCGATTCGGAGCCGTACCGACCGAGATCGAAATCGACCCCTTAGAGTCCAGCACCTTCCCTGAATTAATACTAACTGGAGTGGGAATAGTAAATTATATGTGTTTAGTGTCCAGCACCTTCCCTGACTTTTTCTAGTTTGGAGTGGGAACAGTAAATTATATGTTTAGTGTCCAGCATCTTCCCTGACTTTTTCTAGTTTGGAGTGGGAATAGTAAATTCTATATGTTCAGTGTCCAGCACCTGCCCTGATTTTTTCTAGTTTGGAGTGGGAATAGTAAATTATATGTTTAGTGTCCAGCAGTTTCCCTGAGTTGATATAGTGTAGAGTGGGAATAGTAAAATATTAGGGCCCATTACGATACCCGGCGTAAATAAATCCGCCAGGCATGGAAGCGGCAAAAATCCGCCCACACACACCGCCTGAACACCGACCACGCCATTATGAGTACACAAACTGAAAACCGCCATCGGTGGAAAAATCATACAAAATACCGCCCGCCATCGTCCGAGTCGGAGTCAAACCGCCCGCCACGGACGGAAACACGCACGACAACACAAAACCGCCCGCCCACACGGCCGACACACCGCAAGTGAAATTACGATCGCACCGCCATGAGCGCGGAAAAACAACAAAAATACCGCCCGCCAGCGCAAACAACGCCGATGAGAATCGACACGGCAGAAGCCATGGCGCCCACGTACCTGCACAGAAACCATCCGCACACAAAACCAATAGCACACAACATGGCCAACAAGTCCACACAGCAAGGCACGCACAAATACACAAGCACAGTACACATCCCGAAAACACCCCCCGGACAAACAAAAAATACAAAGGCCAGAACCCCAGACACAACACACCTGAAAACAACAGACCATGAGGACACACCCACATAGGTGAGTACAAAAGCAGCACTCCCACAGACCACAACCCCTTGCTACATTGCAAACCAGAGAGGAGAGGAGAGGACACAGTGACACAGCAAGGACAGCAGCACACCACAGAAACGCACACATCACAACCACCACCACCACCAAACACCACCACCACCACCACCACCACCACCAAACACCGGCACCACAAACCCCCTGCACATTACACAACACACACCGCACCAGCACCACAAACACCATGGCACCACAAAGGATGCCCAAGTTCACGCCCATGGAGCTGACGGTCATGGTCGACGAGATCATCAAGGTGTACCCACAAATCTATGGGAACATGGTCCAGCACACACCACTAGCCACCAGAAACAGAATGTGGACCCGGATCGTAGACCAGGTCAATGCAGTCGGGACCCTGCCCAGGAACAGAACCGAGATAAACAAACGTTGGAATGACGTAAAGAGCCTGGTCAAGAAGAAGGAGGGCAAAAACAGAGAGCTGGCTGCCGTCACTGGCGGAGGGAATCCCGCGCTCTTTAAGACCTTCAAAGCGTGGGAGGAGAAGGTGCGAAGTCGTAATACATCCGGAGATCCTCGCCGGATTAGCAGGGGGAGTGGAGGCTGGTAAGTACAAACTAATGTATACCAGCACACCGCTATGTACACACATGCGCAACCACCATGCCACAGCTCCCAGGGACAAACACCCCCATGTCCAGCACACAATACACAACACATCACACGCACATGCAACAGACACTACCACACACAGGCCAAACCGAACAACTGTAAGATGCGTGGGGACATGTGTACACTAAGCCAGCCACGTAACCACCAACAGGTCCACAAATATGCCAGAAGCGCCACAACGAGCACCCACCACACCCATGTGTCCGCCACAGCTGCACCAACTGACAAGTAACAGGTAAGTGGCAGGAACACAAAGTGCAGTGGGTCGGAGGGGGACAGCTGAAGTACAACACCCACCAGGCCCCCACTCCCACAGACCAGCAAGGTGGAGCACTCCCCACACCCATGTGTCAGGCACAGCTGCACCAACCGACAAGTAACAGGTAAGTGGCAGGAACACAAAGTGCAGTGGGTGGGACGGTGGACAGCCCAAGTACAACACACACCAGGCCCCAGTCCCACAGCACAGCAAGGAGGAGCATCCCCCACACCCCACACCCACGTGTCAGCCACCGCAGTGCACAACGACAGCCGAAAGGCAGACATCACGGTCCACAGCAATCGGTGTCAGTGGGTGTACAGCCACCCCCACGACCCACTACACCCCCCCACCCCCACAGACCTGCAAAATGGAGCACCCCCGCTAAGAGCCATGTGGCATCCATTACAGTGCACGCACGAACAACTTGCAGGTGGGAAACTGGACAGGGCTGGATTACTGGAGGCATGAGGACCATAACACCACCAACACATGGGACATGTCACGTAGCACACGAACACGCAGCACCGCCCACCGTCACGAACAAGTGAACAATGTGCACACGGACATGAACAGCAGACTCACACCCCACATGACCCATCACAGACATAGCAACACCCAAGGAGCCACGTCTGCATGCACAAGCCACACTGAATATAGTCCCACACGGCAGCCACTGTGCAACTCATCACACACAACCGAAACACCATTGAAGTCCTGTCCATGTAGCCCCCACTGCCTGTCAACCCCACACCCCACAACTACGCCTATGTAAGACAAACAACACTAGACGCAACAGAGCGGAACAACAGAAATGCACACGAACACCACTGAACCCATCAAACTCACAGACACACCATGCACATACAACATACCATCCATCCCATCCGTCAGCCCCAGTCACATGAAAGGCATGTCATCCGCACAGCTGCCACACATACAGCAGTCACGCTAAGACACAGGCCCATGACCAACCATGTGCCAGAAGTCAATTAAGCGCACGACACACTGTGAGCAACAACACACAACATGGGCCACACCCCCCGAGCACTGCAGTGATGCACATGGCACAGGGCAGCACGCACACCAAGGAGATGGGACAACTGCAATACGTTGGCTGGCACACAACTATCACTCACTCATAACGATGCGTCCAATGCCATGTCCAGTAACCACAACAGACAGCAAATATGCAGGGCATGTCAGGCATGCACACACCTCAGACCATGCACTGTCATGCTGCCACAACACATGTCACGTTCGGCACCCATGGCTCACAGCATGTACCCCAAAAGCATATCCCCTCCCAAATGCGAATCTGGGGCATGGCCCCCATGTTGCCATATGCGTTCCTAAGCGTTCCATTTGAACCCCAAAAGCATATTCCATCCCAAATGCGAATCTGGGGCATGGCCCCCATGTTGCCATATGCGTTCCTAAGCATTCCATTTGAACCCCAAAAGCATATCCCCTCCCAAATGCGACTCTGGGGCATGGCCCTCATGTTGCCATATGCGTTCCTAAGCGTTCCATTTGAACTCCAAAAGCATATCCCCTCCCAAATGCGAATCTGGGGCATGGCCCCCATGTTGCCATATGCGTTCCTAAGCGTTCCATTTGAACTCCAAAAGCAAAGTACAAACCAGACCCAGGATGGGCCAGGAGCCCGCATACACCAGAGTCACAATGAGTAGGGGCAAAGCAACACACCCATCGGCATGGCCAATCCGTCCCATGCCACATGTGCACAGCACACAGTCCCATTGCCTAGCACACACAACTACAGATGCCACAGCCACACACTCGCCTCCGGGAAACCCATGTACGAGATTGCACGAACTGCCAATGTCAGACGACTAATACATACTTCGCCAGGTGCAACACAATAACAAATCTCATTCTCTCCACAGGTGACGAACTGCTGGACGCTGGGGATGGAGACAGCAGCCAGCACAGCCAGCCTACAAGCCCCCAACGAGGACACATGGATCTGGAGGATCTGTCCACCTCTTCGGACACGGACCACCAAGCTGGCCCATCTGGCGTGGCAGGGCCCAGCCGCTCCCCAGGACCCCTCCTACCCACCAACCCATCATCCAGGGATGCTGAACAGTCCCAGTCCCCTGCTGCCACTGTCGTTGCGGCCACACCCACGGTCATTGCGGCCACTACCACTGCCGCAACCGCCACCATCGCCGCACCGACCACCACCGCCTCCACCACCACCACGTCTTCGCTGGCACCAGCCCCAGCGCAGGTGGTGGCCCGGCCGACTGGATCCACCCTGGGAGCCACAGCGAGGACCGTGGTGAGCAATGTGGCTAGTGGGCAGGCCGGTGGCAGCAGGACTGGTAGGAGGAGCAGGGTCAGGGAAACGCCAGCCTCCCCTGGGAGCCATGCCCTGCCTCAAATGGCCAGAGTCCTTGGGGCCTATGAAGAGGCCCAAGGACAATGGGCCAGGTCTGCTACTGACACGCGGGAGGTGCTGGGGGTGCTGAGGTCCATGGACGCCCATATGGGCCAATTCGTGTCCCGTATGGACCAACTCGTGGACCTCATGGGCCAGCTGGTGGTGGCGGTGGGGTCACAGACAAGGCCAGCAACACCACCTCCGCCACCACCTGCTAGGGCGCAGGGTCGGCCAGCAGTGTCCACTTCCCCTGCGTCCACAGCCAGTGAGCACACCTCACCCACCACCAGCAGGTCGCCACCACACACCCCCTCCCAAACGTGGAAGGGGCCGTCCGAAGAGGAAACAGATCTCCCGGGAGGACTTCGCACGCTCCAGTCGCAAGTGAGGCAGCCAGCCAGCCTTCCGCCAGCCTTCCTTGACCAGCCACTGCATTGACTTGCTCTACGATCCCACTCCACACAGCCATCTGGATGGCATGTGTGTGTTGGACTATGGACATAGAACCAGTGGGTACACCCTGATCATCACGCAGCCATGACCGACAGCTCATTGTCACTGCACGCACCACTTTTGTCATCACCTTACACACAATCACATGTCACAGTTTGTAATAAATGCACCTTTTTCACTAACTGCTGTTTGTGCCCTGTGTTTTATTTGTACGGAATACAACGGCCACCTTGGGCGGAAGGGCACCTGATGCGTGGCATGGCAATGGAATCCGGAGGGCCTGTAGGGACCTAGGGGTGGGAGACAGAACAGGAGCACATTCAATGAGTGTGTCACACACCCATCACACAGTACATGTCAACAACTACAAGCAATGTACACACATCGCACAGAGCAATAGGGCACAATGCCACAGTCACCAACAGTGGCATACTACCCTGGCCATGGAGCGTTGACACACTGCACGCAGTGAACATACGGCCACCCTGACACAGCACACACACACCTGCATAGATACAGACACATCATCCGTCGTACATGGACACTCACCGTCAAGTGAAGTAGCGGGCGATGAGCTGCTGGCGCACATTCCCAGCTTCCTCCTCTCCGCTGTCCACCTCACTCGAGCTGTCCTGGTCTGCGGGCTGGGGCCCTGGTTGATCTCCGTCATCCACAATGAGGGGGATCTGCTTCCGAATGGCCAGATTGTGCAGCATGCAGCACGCCACCACTATCTGGCACACCTTCTGTGGGGAGTACGCCAGTGCACCCCCGGTGCGGTCCAGGCACCTGAACCTGGACTTGAGGAGGCCAAAGGTACGCTCGACCACACGTCTGGTCCTCCCATGTGCCTCATTGTATCGATCGTCTGCTGGGGTGCGAGGATTCCTCAATGGACTGAGCAGCCATGCCCCATTCGGGTACGCAGAGTCACCTGGGTGTGAGGGACACAGAGAACCGTAGCTATTCCAACTGGACAGGGGACAGCATCGCACAACCAGCACGCTACACCACTCCACATACTCACCGACAATACAGGCACGATCCTGTTGCAGATTGGCCATCAGTCGTGGCAAGATGCTGTTGCGCATTATGTGTGCGTCATGGGCCGAGCCTGGAAACTTGGCACACACGTGGGTGATCACCATGTCCGCAAGGCACACCACTTGCACATTCAGGGAGTGCGTGTGCTTCCTGTTGCGGTACAGGTGCTCAGTGGCCTGTGGTGGAACAAGGCCAACATGAGTGCAGTCAATGGCTCCCACGACGTGTGGGATTCTGCCAAGGGCATAGAATGCACCCTTCACTGCCGCCAATTCACGAGCCCTGGGGAAGCGGATGTACCTGTTCCGGTACAGCATCATGGCTGCCAGTACATCCCTCAGCACCTTGCTGAACATGGGCTGGGACATCCCTCCTCCACTGCCCACTGTGTGCTGGAATGACCCAGTGGCGAAGAAATGCATGGCGGCCATCACCTTAGCCGTGGGGGTGACAGCAGTCGGATACACCCTGCGGGGACGGAGATGGGGCTCTAACATGGCACACAGTCGATGCAGAGTTGGCCTGTCCAGCCGAAACTTCCTGATTACCTCTGTATCGTCCATGTCCGCCAGCAATTGGTATGGGCGGTCAATGTTCGGTCTCCGCCTGGGTTAAATGACAGAGGACACATGTCAAAGCAACACGGCACATAGCAATTTCGCATACACATCACTGACATGACTGAGCAAGCACATGAGCCACAGCCCAGCTGTCAAGCTGGGACAGCATGGCCACAATACACTTACACAGGTCTCCCAACAATGGCAATGGCAAGTGAGACATACCACTGCCATGTGCATGCACATGGGGATCTAGGCCCCAATGACTTGCGGGGCGTGCTGATGGGGACTGACTGCATATTCGTCAAGCGGCAACGCCACGGCAACATGAGTGTCTGCTGAGCATGGTACTGCTTCCGAGGCTGGATGAGTATGGCACACGACGACGACGATGTGGGCACGGGCTGAGCGGCCAATACAAGTGGGACCTGTGGCACGAGGGGATATGAGACAGTAGTAGGTGTCAGCACTGCACCCTATGTACAGCACTGTACGGATCACAGCTCCCGAAACATTGACTGGTGTCCACATTGACAGCCCCATGCCAAGACGGCTGTGTGCTTGCAGTCACACGTCACAGGTGAGAGGTTACATTGCACGTGCCAGGTGGCAGTCGTACATAGTGGGAGCTGGCATGTGTGTGCATGTGTCTCCTGTTCAGGATCCACCAGATGGGCGCTGACTCTGTACTGACCATTGGACACAGCATGTTCCGTGGAAGGCTTGTGTGTGTGGGATGGTGGCACTGGATGTGCCTCCGTTGGGTGGGGGGCCATGCACAGGGCGGGTACGTCGATGATTGCGCATTGTTGGTCACGGTGGGTGCACCAGCTAAGATGTGTTGCCCTGTGTTCAATTCCTATGTCCGCATGATGATGGACTGTGGATGTGGGCAGACTACACATTGGTCGATGTGCTGTCTATATGCATGTGCCTTCACACCAGGCACAGCTGCCCCTGCACATGTGACCCCTGCTGGACTCGCTGCTGGGTCTGTGGAGCTGATGCACCTTCTGCGCGTGGGGCGGACAGCTCTCCTCACTTCCCTCATTGCGCATGTCATGTCTTTGCCGCAGGTGACATGGATCATGGAGGGCCCACATGTACGCGTGGGTAGGCTACACATGATTGTTCACTGGTCGCCACCCCCAGTCAGTGTTTCGAATGGGAAGGTTGTCGTGCTGGTGGTATGTTCGATGTGGCGGATGGGCGGGCCTAGGTGCGGGCTTACATTCCGGACATGGGGGGTAGTTGGATTGGCGACTAGTTGCAGTACACACGGGACACGTCTCTTCCTTTCCACATCTGGGTCATCCCTTGTACTAACTGACAGTGATACAGTCATCTTCGCCCCAGCCCTCATGTCCTCCCCTCGCCCCCCAATATGCATGCTCACCTGCGAGGCTAGCGCTTGCACAGGCAGCCCCAAGCTCGCACCAGAGAGGGCAAGGAGTGTATGTGTGGGTCCAGTTGCACGAGTGGGCTGTCTCAGGGTATGATGTGTGGCGGGACACCGTCCACCTGCGTGGTGCCCCAAATGGAGACCCGGCCTGCATGGACTATGCATCACAGTCTTCGCCTTCCGGATCCGCCACCTGCGACACCCAGTGGCTGTGGCTGCCCTTGCGGCCATGCCGCGTCCGTCTGTGGCTGATGGCCCACACATTCACTCTTTGGCCTCTCTGGGGAGGGCTCAGGGGTGGTGGCGCACGCGCTTGCACTTAGTCGCAATGGCATGTGGCGTGGTTGGTATGATGGGCAATGGATGGGATGGTGCGAGCCACCTCCCGTGACGTCAGTGCTGCTCATGCTGTGGTGCGTCCCCCTTACACTTCCATTTGACTTTTTGCCATGCTGGACGTTGAGGTTCTATTGCCTGCGTGATATGTTATGTTATGTTATGTTAATAAATATTTCTAACGCGCACGTACACCCAGAGGTTTCATGGCGCTAAACCTGATCAGAGTCACAGCAGGGCAGGATTTAAGCATGCGCCTGCTCGAACAACCATGTCTTGAGCATTTTTCTAAAGCCCAATAAGTTATTGCAAGACCTAATTGTTAGTGGAAGAGAATTCCAAAATCTAGGGGCCAGATAAGAAAACCTGCACCCTCCCTGACGTTTGAGCTTATAAGTAGGGGTAGATAGCAACTGGAGATGAGCCGATCGCAAATTACGATTGGGAACATGTTTTGATATCATGCATTTAATGAATTTAGGGCTCCTACAATGAAGAGCTTTGAAAATTAAACACCCTGTCTTAAAGGCTGCTCGCTGGATGATAGGGAGCCAGTGAAGTTTTACAAGTAAGGGGCTTGCAGATTGCCATTTAGGACATTTATATATGAGTCTTGCGGCTTGGTTTTGTACCAACTGGAGACGTTTTAATAGAAACAGTGGAAGGCCAAGGTAAGTAGAATTGGAAAAATCGAGACGGGAGAGAACCAAGGCAGTGACGACCTGTATAAGAGCGTCATGGGTGAGTAAATGGGCAATCTTCCTAATTTTACGTAGTTGGAAAAAGCAAGAAGAGACCACTACCCCTACTTGACCTCTAGATGAGAGATCAGCGTTTATAGTAACTCCAAGGCTTTTTACAGAGATGGACGGGGTAGGAGAAGGTCCCAAATCAGTAGGCCAATAGTGTGGGCCCCAATGAGTCTGGCCTTTTCCAACGAGGACCAATTCAGTCTTGCCCGGATTAAGCTTGAGATGGTTATTATCCATCCAACTCTGAATATGAAGCATGGTGTCTTGAAATTCCTGAATTGAATCAGGGGAATTGTCAATGATAAAAACAAGCTGAAGATCATCAGCATAGTTAAAAGTGATTGACCTCCTTTTCCTTAAAGAACGGATCAAGGGCAGGAGGTAGAGATTAAACAGATGGGGGGACAATGATGATCCCTGTGGTACCCCGCACGTGATTGCGGTCTCGGGGGCAATAAAGGGGGCCAGGCGAACTGCTTGGGTACGACCCTCGAGAAATGACTTGATCCAGTTAAAAGCTGATCCATGAATGCCAGCCTGTCTGACGCGGTCCAACAAGATTTGGTGGTCGACCGTGTCAAACGCGGCCGACAAGTCCAGCAGCACCAAGGCCTGAGGGGTACCCTTATCCGCATTAGCTCGCAAGGTGTCTAGAACAGCCAAGATGACGGTCTCAGTAGAATGAGCTGGCCGGAAGCCCGCTTGATGGGGATCCAAATGTTCAGAAAGTTCAATAAAATTCGATAGACATTTGGCGACATGCGCTTCCAATATCTTTGCTAAAAAAGGAAGCAGAGAGATAGGGCGGTAGTTTGAAGGGTTAACAGGGTCGGCGTCCGGTTTCTTTAGGAGAGGGACCACAACAGCATTCTTGAAGGCATTCGGGACCCTCCCCTGCCCGAGGGACTCATTCAAAAAGGGGAGTACTGTTTGTGGCAGAGCCGAAAAAATATCCTTTAGGATATAAGGGGGGCAACAATCTCTAGGAGAGCCTGATTTGACTCGGACCAATAGGTCAGAGAAGGTCTCTTGGCTGATAGCAGGGAAATGTTCCATGATAGTAGTATTAATTATCAAGCTATCAGGAAGCTCCACGGATCCAGAGGGGGAATGCTGGCTTTAATAGTGGCAATTTTATCCACAAAGAAATCATTCAGAGAGTTACATAGATCTTGAGTAGGAGTTTGTTTAAGAATAATTCGCTCTGTACTACATAGATCGTTAACTATCACAAAGATTTCCTTTGATCTATTTTGGGAGCTTAGAATTCGGGCTGAGAAATGGGCGACCTTGGCTGCCATGATTGCATTTTTATATTCATTCCGAGCTTTAACGTACTGAATTTTACTTTCTAAGACATAACCGGCTCTCCATCTCCTTTCTTTTTGGCGGAGATCTAGTTTCTTTATTTTTAGCTCAGCAGAGAACCATTTCTGAGCCTCAGTTGGTCGTCTACAGTTAAGTTTGGTGAGTGGGGCATGAATGTTACTTGCAGCAAGTAACCAGGAGGAAATATTTTTTTCCATAGAATTAATATCAGAGTCCAAAACAGGAGGGGAGCTAGCCAAGGAGGCAATACAGTCTTGTTTACTCAAGGACCTCCACTTCCTGATCATGCCACCCTCAACCTTAGGAGTCTTAGTATTAAGGGGGATCATTACCGTAAATGTTATTAAGTAGTGGTCGGACCAAATACAAGGTAAAATAGTAGGTACCGACAAGGTCAAATTGGTAGACCAAAGCTGGTCCAGTGTGTGTCCTTTAATATGAGTAGGTGAAGATATAAACTGAGTAAAATTAAGATTAGAAAGTAGGTCAGATAGTTCGATGGCCAGCGGTCCTCCGCAGATGTCATTGAACCAATAGTTCATATCACCTATAAGTAAAATGTTAGAATAATTCGTGGCCAAATTAGCCATCTGTTCACTCAAGGAGAAAGGGAATGAAGGCATATGCTGTGGGGGCCTATAAACAATAACGCAAATAAGGGGACCAGCATGGGAATCCAGTTTAATGACTAAATTCTCTGTCAGTGGGAGGCTAAGAGGGGTGATAGTGGTGAATTTATGATCTTTGTGAATAATAGCGGCAACTCCGCCGCCTATTTTGCCTGGAGACCGATTTGCCTGAATTATATAATAATCCTGGGGAAGTGCGGCTAATATATCTGGTGTGGACTCAGCATTGAGCCAAGTCTCAGTGACCAAAAAACATCAGGTTTTTCGGACACGAGCATCAAAAAATGTCCAACTGGTGTTTAACCAGTGAACGAGTGTTCAAATAGAAAATACGCAAGTTAGAGTGTTCTATCTTAGGGTGGGCAGGGGTTTCTGGGGCGTGAGAAATGGGAGAGAGAGGAATAACAGGGAACCTTTGTGCTCGATATAGCAGGTTAGAGCGGATGCATTTATATGTGGCTGAGTCAAGGGGTAAGGCCGGCAAAGCCAGCGATCTAAGTTCCTCCGAGGAGTATTTTATAATTTGGCCATGAGGTAAGGCCCCAGGGCCCATCTGGGCGCGGACGGGCGCAGACGGGCTTGCCTTTGGCGCGCCTTCGGCGCGCCGCCGGCGCGCCCGCTGCGCGCGTCCGCTGCGCTCCCGCGTCGTGGCAAGCATTTGAAGCCAAAGCCCCGCCTCTGACTCCTCCCCCACCCGGCAAGATTGGTTAGGGCCGAGGGGTGGTAACGAGCAGGGTGAAGGGAGCTGCCCACTCAAATGGAAGGTAAATTTAAAAACGAACAAATTCAGCAGTATAACAGTGATACAAAGTTTAAAAATACTAAAAACAGTGAAATGCTGCCGCAGCGATCCGCGTAGCAATGACCCTGACAGTTTCCCGCTCCCGCGTCTGGCAAGCATTTGAAGCCAAAGCCCCGCCTCTGACTCCTCCCCCACCCGGCAAGATTGGTTAGGGCCGAGGGGTGGTAACGAGCAGGGTGAAGGGAGCTGCCCACTCAAATGGAAGGTAAATTTAAAAACGAACAAATTCAGCAGTATAACAGTGATACAAAGTTTAAAAATACTAAAAACAGTGAAATGCTGCCGCAGCGATCCGCGTAGCAATGACCATGACCAGGAGGAGCGCGAGGAGACCTCTCACACACCATGCTCCACTGCCATCCCGTGCCCTGTATCGCCTGTGCGGATTGACTATGTTGGGGTTACACCTGGTCGACTGGGGCTGTGTGTGCCTTGTCAAGGGGCATGGCGGGCGCACAACAGGATCCAGCTCGTCCACAGAGGGTGGGCTGAGGTGCGCCTGGTACCGCTTTGTACGTGTGCCCGGCTGCTGTGCACACACGTGTTCACTCCCCCCGACAGGTGTCCTCTCACAATGCCCAGGGAAGCGGTGGTGTACTGTTCATGAGCCCTCCCAACACGGCGTGCTCCAACTTGGCATGTGCGCATCTACCCGTCGCACCCACCCACCTGAGCACTGCGTCCATACGACTTCACACGACACATGTGTGTCTTCCACAGTAGTGCTACTCATTTGCGTTGACATCCAATACCAGTGGACTACATGGTCATGTCACGACTGCCGTGTACTTCACATACTCTCATCCTCTCTCATTCGTACTTGTGAAATGAGTCAGCGGAGACAGTTCTGGTTTCAAACATTATATTGAGTCTTCTGTCCTCTGTGATGCAGTATAGTGGACACTACTGGCAGCGGAATACATATTGAGGATATACTGAGCATGATTACAAATGGGATAGGGTGTGGGGTTACATCTGCTTGGCCAAGGCTGTGCTAATGTACATTTACGTATAGCTGCGGAGCTGCGGACTTTGACACAGACGGTATACATGTAGCCTACCAGACCGCTCGGCATCATGGGCACAGTCCATCTCAGTTCCATGTGACAGGTTTGCTGCGGTTGTTCCTCATGCACGCGTGCATGTGAGATGACATCAGGGCATGTGCTTGCGTGCATGCAGCGGCGTGCCACTTGTTGTTGCACTGTGGTGGTTACTGGACATGTCACAGTCACTGGGGTCGTGTTGTTGTTGTATGCACTTGTCGTCCATGCAAAGGTCCTGGTATGGGATTCCCGGGGCGGGGGTGGGAGGGGTGCAGCACCCACAGACTCCAGGCGACCTATTCATGTCCACTGAGCGGTGTGTGTGTCCATGTGCGCTGGATCCATGTCGTGTCCTGGTTGTTCGTGCAGTTCCGTCCATGTGGGTGCGATGCACAGAGCCCATGCCACTGCCTCCCACGATGCATGCGGTGTTCCTGGATGTGATGGGGAACAGTGTGCATGTCCCGGTCATATCCGATGTCATGGCGATGTCGTTGATGGTGTGGTTACAGTTGCCGGTCGTTTGGTATGGCTGTTGTGGTGGTGACTGGCCAGTCCGTGCGGAAGCTGAGCATGGGTGCGGGGTTGGACTTCATAGGTCACTCGGGGAACCTGCGTTGTGGTCCGACGTATTTACAGGTTGTCAGGTATGCGATGCCGTCCAGCAGGGCTTCCATGTCATTGGTGGTGTACATGTTTGCCAGCCAATGAAGCGGATGGTGGCTGTCAAGGTGTTGTTCGTAGGTTGTCCCTTGGAGGACCATGATGGGGCATGCTGGGTGACATTCGATGTAGCTGTTCTCGATGATCCGTCGTGTGGAGGCACAGTGGTTCCATTTCAGTGCGCGTGCGATGTTGGCCACATACGCCATGCCCCCATAGGCAGAGCAGGCCCTGTCGTGTGCGTCCAGAGGGAAGAGTAGTGGTAGCAGGTCCGCCTTCAGACATGCCGGGTTGGAGAGGCATATCTCGACGGGATGCTGGTAGGGACACCTCCGACAGTAGAAGACGGGCATGACGCAGCTGAACAATGTGATGCGGTAAGTCAGTCGGTAACTTACGTTCAGCAGGGACAGGAGATCGCATCCCAATGTATGTATCGTGCTGGTTTGGTACAGCTTGAGCTCTTCGGCGTAGTTGGGTAGGTGTGTTGCGGTTGCCATTTCGCAGCGGTGCGTTGTGGTGGCGTGCTCCGGCTGTGTGTGCAGTCTGCAATGTGCACGCTCCGAGGTTGCTGTGAGCTCTGTGTAGTCGTAGGGAGACAGGACTTGTGTTCTGTTGGCTTGTTTGGAGGACACGGGCCCTCTTCCCACATGCTTCTCAGACAGTTCAAGGTCAGTGCTGTGTGACTCCTTCCAATTAACTTGCATGTGGCCGACATGGGGGAGTGTTTTCTTCTTTCTTCCCCGTCCGTTGTGTGCTTCTGTGATATGCGCTATCTGCCGTGTGGTCGGTCTCCTCGGCATGCCTGTGTTGGTCTATTCTTGGACAATGGCTGTATTCACCGGCTTCTGTCGTAGGGCTGTGGTTTCGGAGTTGGAATGGAAGGTCATTCAGTGCTGTCTGCTCTCCCTTGTGTGGGCGGCAGGCTGCCTTTCCGCTCTGCGTTGGGCCTTGTGTGTGGATGTAATTCTTGGGCCACCTGTTGTCGGTCACCGGGCTCTTTGGTGTTCCGTTTCATGTGTCTTGTTCATATGTGCAGGGTGGTATGGGTTTTTCAGCGTGGTACTGGCGTTCCTCTTCCCGAAGGGGCCCTGCTTCTCCTAGTTGGTGTTGCCGCCGCTGTGTGCTTCGCCATGTTTGTTACACTGGGGTGTGTCCTGCTGTTGCGTGACTTCACTGACATGTGTGCGTCGGTTGTGTGGCGTTGGGTGTTGTCCGTGAATTGGGCGTTGGGGACATGTCTGTGGCCGGCCTGTCACGTGTCATGTGCGTTCGGGGTGGGGCTGGTGTGTGTGCTGCTTGGTTGTGTCCCTGTGTCTGTGTGCGACGCATGCATGGCGCTGCGGTTGGCCTCTGCGTTGTGCGCATGTGTGGCGGCGTCATCGGCGCTTTGGGGCCGTGACGGGGTGGTTGGTTCCTAGTCCCAGGTGGTGTGTACACATGTGTTCCGCGATGTTTGGATTTGGCCTGTGTGTCATATGTGGATGCAATGGTGGATGTGTAGTGTGCACGCACTGGTGGGGGGTGTCCGCTTTTTCCGCCCTTGCACTGTGTGCGCTGTTTGCGTGCACTTGTTGTGTGTGTGCCTACGTGCGTCTCCGCGGTACGTTGCGTCCTTGGTGGTGCATCAGCAGAAGCATGGGAAGGGCCTGCAGTGCTGGATTCATGCCCGGGGTGCCGCTTCTTCGTTGTCCGTGCTCTGCGTCCGTGTTTCCGCCTCTCTTTCACGTGCGGTGTCTCTTTGCCGTGGGAGCCGTTTGTTTGCGGCATCGTAATTTATGCGCCGGGCGGGACGTGTTTCGTCGGACGGTGTGTGTCAGTTGTGCTGCGCCGCTACGTGTGCGGGCGCACTTTGATGGCGGACGGTGTTGCTGGCTTGCCGGCGGTGTTTGGCCTGCTTTTCGCATCGTAATTGGGCGGGCGTGTGGACTGCTGCGTGCCGGCGGTAACTGGTGGTTTTTGCATCCGCCAGCACGGCGGTAGTGCTTCCGCCCGCCATCGTAATGGGCCCCTTAGTTCTTTATTTTGGAGTAAGGTTAATGATAAAAATGTATGTTTGAGTGGTAATAGTATGTATGTTATATATGTGTATTATATTTTTTAAATGTCTGATAATTAATTTAAGATAATTATTTTATTGTAAATATAGAAAAAAACGTAATATAGGAATTAAATACAAAGCAATATTTATGTTTTATTTATGTTTTTATTTTCATTCACAGACTCAAGCAAAGAAATAATATGCATTTTATTTTATTAACATTGTTTGATATATATAGTGTCATAAAGAGAAATAATAATACATTATTTTATTTTTGGATACATTGCATATTTTGTACATATTTAAAGATAAATATATAATATTTAAGTATAGTCAACATGAATCATTTTTATGTTTTTTATAGCAGAGAACTTGGTAAATATGAACATTTAGAATAAATAAAAGACGTAGTTGTCTACTGGTTTTTATAAAAAAATGTAATACAAAGTTTTTTGGTAACAGTTATAGAATATTTATTTACATTGTAAGTATGCATTACATTATTACATATAGGGCCCGATTCCGATCTCGCTAGGAAAGCCCTCCGTACGACTCGGATCCGGGGGGCTTTCCGAGCGAGACGTGCTCCGGGAGTCCGAACGAGCGAGTACGATGCTGCTGTATGCCTATGGACTCGGTTCGCTCAGTCTCCCATTGAACTCTATGAGAGCCCGTGTACAGACGCGTACACAGGCTCCCATAGCAGAAAAGAGGTGGGTGGGGACATGCGTACACCCTGTGGCGAGCACCCGATGGTGCCTGCCACACAGTGCATGCTTGGATCGGGAGGACCCATGGGCACCCCCCTGTGACAGATTCGGAGGGCCCCAGGTGAAGGGGGGCCTGGTAGGGCCCCCGAAGTACACTTCCGACAGCCGTTTCGTCTCGCTGAGACCGAGGCAAAGCGGCTGTCCGAATCGTGCATCGTACTCGCTCGGAAATCGGCTCCATTGCGCGGCAAGATTCGTCTACAAATGAGACGTGCGGAGCTGTTCGGGTCCGGAAACGATTCGGTCAGCGCTTATGTGATCGTCGCATCGTACTTGGTTGTTCAGACATGTGTACGATTCGGTCGTAAACAAGGGCTACGGTTCGGGTCCAGTAAAGCCAAATCCGATTCGGAGGCCTTCCGAGCGAGATCGGAATCTGGCCTATAGTGTACATTTTTAATAACATGAATTTTTTTTTTTTTAAATAAATATCTTTATTGGCATTTTCTTGATTTCAGTACAGATACAATGGAGATTTCCAAGAAGCAAAATCATGTTCAGTTTTACATTTGCATTGTTATTCAGCGGCAGTAGTATATATGACAGTAACAAATAACCTTTTAGAAATGATAACTCAGTTCCATTATTTCTCAGGCCCCTCCCCCCGTCCGTCCCCCTGCCATCCCCTGGCCCTGGGGGCTCACTGCGAGTCCTCCATCAGGAGACCATAGTGTTTTATCCATGGTTTCCATATTTTCTGGAACTTTTTGGGACAGCCACAAGCTATATACATTGTTTTCTCCCCTGACATGTACATGTCCATTCCCTTCCTCCACTCATCTATAGAGGGGATTTGTGCTGTTCCCCATTTGCGTGCCAGGTCTCGTTTGGCCACCACCAGTCCTAAGTTAAGCAGCGTTAGCTTTGTTTTGGGAAGGTCAACTTCTGTATGTATACCCAGCAAAACAAACTTGGGGTCCAGGGGTATCTTCTCCTCCAGTATGTCCTCTAATTCCGTCAGTAGGGTTCCCCAGTATTTCTGTATGTGCTGGCATTCCCATATCGTATGGAAAAAAGTACCATTGGTCATTTTGCATCTAAGGCAGTTGGGTGTGTCGGCCCTCCCTATGAGATGCAGTCGAGCTCTATCATAATAGACCCTATGCAGATATTTAAACTGAATCAGTCTAAGACAGGACTTAATAGCTACTTCCCGGGGTACATCAATGCGATCTCCCATTCCAGATCGTCGATCTCGCCCAATTCTACCTCCCATTTCTCTCTCAATTTCAAGAACGAGTCCGGTTTGTTGTTTATTATGGTTCGATATGTCCAGGAGACTGCCTTTTCCTTGATTTCGCCCACTAAGAGCCTTCCCTCTAAAGGGGCATACTCAGGGAGAGTGGCTATGTCTATACTCTGCGCCCTCCATGCATGTGCCAACTGCAAATATTTGTAGTATTGTGTCTGGTGCATATCGTATTCTTTCTGGAGGAAGGAAAATGCTGCGAGCTCAGTACGGTCTAGTATGTCTTTGATTTGTGAGATCCCCAGCAGGTCCCATCACCCAAACCCACTCAACTTTGTGAATTCTTTAAGTCGTCCCCCCACCCAAAGAGGAGTTTCCCTCGTAACTCGGTTGTCCCACTTCATTTGCCTTTCCGCTCTCTTCCATGCTGTTATCACCACTCATGTGGCCATTAAAAGTTGTGCAGCTCCCTTCCCACCGTAGAGGTAGTGTATGTGTGGGCGCTTTTCGAATTGTGTGCGTTCCAGTGTGTATGTGGGGTGGTCTCCTGGCATATGTTCCCAGTCATTTACCACGATCAAGTGAGCCGCCCAGTAGTATGCCCTAATGTCAGGTAGGGATATGCCTCCGTTATATTGATTGCGTTGCAAAGTTGAAAGTGCCACTCTGGGGGGTTTCCCATCCCACAGAAACGTCCTCAGTGTATCATCAATTTTAACGAATGCCTCTTCTGGGACCGGCTGGTATGTGTTTTGAAGGATATATAGGAATTTTGGGAGTACTATCATTTTGTAAAGCACCGCTCTACCCAGCAACGTTAATGGCAAGGATTTCCATCTTTCTACGTCTGTGCTAACGTCTTTGAGAACTCTATAGAGGTTGCGATTTAGAGCTTCCGTTGTATCTGTGGTGAAATAAATTCCAAGATATTCTATTCCATTAGGCACTATCTAGAGTTGACTAATGTGTCCAGATGCTCCTCCACCCTGTCCCACTGGATATAAGCAAAATGTCTCACAGTTAATTTTATACCCTGCATGTGCGCCGTAGCATTCGAAACTGTCTAGGATATTCGGGAGCGTCTCTCCGGGTTTTGTGACATACAGAAGGATGTCATCTGCATATAGTGATATGCGCTCATCCAAGGACTCACCCCCTCTCCCCCGGAAACCCATTATGTTTGGATGTGTTCGGATGACACAGGTAAGAGGTTCCAACACCAGGGCGAAGAGGAGGGGGGACAGCGGGCATCCCTGCCGTGTCCCGCGTTCTATTGGAAATTCTCGTGAAACTACGCAATTGACCCGTGTCCTGGCGATGGGTCCTTCATAGAGGATAGCTATCCATCTCCTAAATATGGGGCCGAATCCAAACTCTTCCAGGGCGGACAACAGAAAAGGCCAGTGGACAGTGTCAAATGCTTTCTCAGCATCAAGTGACAGGATGAGGTGAGGGTCTGCTCTGGTATTCGCAACCTCCAGCCAGTTGTGTAGCCTCCTAAGGTTGAGTCTTGTAGATCTCTTTGGCATAAAGCCTGATTGGTCCTGGTGGATGAGGCTGGATATTACTCCGGTGAGCCTGTTAGCTAATATTCTGGCTAAAATTTTTGTTTCTATATTAATAAGAGAGCTGGGTCGATATGAGCTACATTCCTGTGGCGGTCTATCCTTCTTGGGTATTACCACAATCGTGGCTGTGGGCAGATCTTTGGGGAGACTACCCACCTTCTGTGCCTCTAAAAACAGATTAAGCAGATGAGGGCTAAATAGTGCTGCGTTTTGCTTAAAGAGTTCAGGTGGTAGCCCATTCGGGCCTGGAACTTTCCCTGTTTTCAACTGGCTAATGGCTGCCCCAATTTCCTCGAGCGTGATCTTTCCCTCCAGTGTCTGTGAATCACTCACTGTTAGTTTAGGGAACTCTATTTTCTCAAGGTAATTCTTTATTTGCAACGGTTCTGCCAGGGGATGTTTAGCATAAAAGGCCTCATAGTACCCGGCAAAGCCATTGGCTATTTCCGTGGGCGTCGTGTGAATCTGGCCATCATCTGTCGGTATCTGGGCCACCCATCTACTATCCAATTCTTTTTTACTGAGCCAAGCAAGCAACCTGCCCGTTTTGTCTCCAGCGTCGTAGAGGTGCCGGTGCATGGCTTGTATCGCATGTTGCACATCTTTCCTGGCCAGGGCAGAATATTCCTGCTGGAGAATTTGTATTCTCCTCAACAGGGAGGGGTATTTGCTCATAAGGGCTAATGTTTCGATCCGTAAGAGCTGGGATTCAAGCCCCATAATCTCCTCAGCTTCTTTCCGCTTCTGATAGGCTATAATGTTCTGGGCTCTGTCCCGTAGGACGGGTTTGTATGCTTCCCATAGTGTAATGGCAGATTCCACGGACCCCACATTTTCTTGAAAGTAGAGTTCTGAGTCTATCCGAATTTCCTTGGCCACCTTAGGCTCTTTTAATTCCCAGGCATTGAGCTTCCACCCTCCAGTAGAGCGCTTTGTATTTGTACCCACTGTTAGCCATAGAGGGGAGTGGTCCGAGAGACCTCTCGCCAGATATTCTATTTTTTGAACCTCTGCTACTTCCCCTGCTGGGCTAGAATATAATCTATTCTCGAAAAGGCTTTGTGAGCGCCTGAATAGAAGGAGTAGGCTTTAGTCTGGGGATGTTGTCTGCGCCAAATATCAGTTAACGCTAGCGTGTCTACGAAACGCTTAAGTTGTGTCTCTCTGGGACCTCCCGTTGGGATTTTCGTACGGTCAGATAAAGGGTCTAGTACATCATTAAAGTCTCCCCCAATAAGGTGAGTGCCCGAACCTGCTTCCAAAAGAATGGCGGTGAGCTTCTCTAGTCTCTATTTTTGTAGTCTGGGGGGTGCGTATACACTAATAAAAGTGATGTCTCTTCTGTCCCAAATACCTTTGACCGCTACATACGTTCCATTGGGATCTACTCATGTGCGCTCGGTTTTGAATGGCGGACATATCCTGATTAGGATGGCCACTCCTCTCGCCCCGGTGGAGAACCCTGCGTGGGCCAGTGTCTTGTATGCCCCTCTGCCGAGAAACCCGCATTGTGTACCTTTCAAGTGTGTCTCCTGCAAGAATATGACGTCTGGTTTCAGTCTCTTGATGTATGCTGACACAAGTCCTCTTTTAACTTTGTTCCCCATCCCATTAACATTCCATGAAAGGACTGAGTAAGAGTCATTTCTAAGTGCTGTCACGGTGGAGTTGTGAATTACTTCCCTCACTGCCGAAACTGCCTCCCAGGTCTCCATGTCTCTGTGTCTGTTGTCTCAAAAAAGGTACGTCTATCCTAGTCTGAATACTAACTGTGCTCGAACCCCCCCTCCCAGCCCCCCCACGCTCCCCCATTGCCCAACCGACCATCCCTTCTAAACTCAGTTGTATTTTGTAGGCTATCTGTGTTGTTTTAGGTCATTTCTGAGGGGAGAAGCTCGCGGTTGGAAGCTGTGTCGCATTGGTTAAGGTAAGTTTAATTTAATTCCTTTTAGGCTTAATTTAGGTGTAGGGTAAAGGTAGTTAGGTAGTCGATAGTGCATGTAATGTTTGTATTTTGTGTTTTTGGTGCAGTTTAGTTAGTAGTTTTACGCATGCGAAATGCGCTTAGTGCGTTGATAGGTAGGTGTTAGGGTATGTTCTATATGTTTTAAGTATGGTGGTATTAGTATGTTTATGTGTGTTTTTTAATGATTTTATTGTGTATTTGTGAGGGAGGGATTGTGTTGTTTTTGCTACAGGTTTTTGTTGTTTGGAAGTTGCAGTTGGGAGAAGTATGCTTTTTTTTTTTTAAAGGAACTGCGTATTAGTTTCTAGTAAACTAATAATTATTTTACAGTTCCTTTATTTTTGGGTTTTCCTGGAGCGTTTCTTTGTTTAATTAAATTTTTGGGGTTTTTAATGGATTCAAGTCTATGGATATGTTGCCGCTGTATTATATTTTACACAGTTGTATGTTTCCAATTTTGTTTGGGACTTTTAACAAAGTTTTGGGATTTTTACACGTTTGGATTTATTTAAGGCACATTGGATTAAATTCTTCAGCAACAAAAAAGTAAGTAATTTTAAAATATTTACAATGGGATGGTAATGTAATTTTTGTAATTGCTATTGACATTTGTAAACATGTAAACAATATTTATTATGTCAAATAATTTTTTTTTTAAAGTTAACATTAATTGACATAATATTTATATTTTACATGTTTGCAAAGAAATGTTTATTTAAGAATTCAGTTCACAATTACAATGTTTCTATGTTTTTGTATTACTGTTTTAAAGTAGGGATTTAGCTATTGTTTCTAGATATTCTAGCCCTTTAGTGTTTGGGTAGAGTCTTACTTTGTATTGTAGGTGCTCAAACATTGTTTTAGTCTGTTTAGTTAATTTTGGACCTAGCTGTGTTACAGACTGTTCAAGTCTTAGTTGTTGGTAGCTTTGTTCTTTCTGGAATGATTGTAGTAATTTATGTAGGGTTGGTTGGGTTCTGCCTGTTGTGGCTTGGAAAGCATTATGCCATCCTTCCACAGCGTTATTAGTTTTTGCTTCTTTGTTTAGGGTACCGTTATATACATTCCACCATGGAATGTGGTATTTGGACTGTCTCCTGTGTCCAGATCTGTGTAGCCTTCCCACCCAGGTATCCTCGAAATAGTCGAGTAGGGGACTTTATTTATGTTCATTTGTTTGGTAGTAGGGGCTTTCTATCAAGAAATTGTAGTGTTCTGCTACATCAGTTTTTGGGACGTATGCTATTGCAATTAGCTTTTTAATTTGATATGCAAAATTGCTATTAGTTGCATATTCTACAGTAAGCGTAGATTTTTTAAGGTGTCGCCATATGCATTGATTAAAGTGGTAATAGCAACCTTGTATTGCTGTGTGAGGGTGGTTTTTCAGGATGGCTTGCATCATTGACTGTTCAAAGTCTATGATAATATTTTGAGGATAATAATTATTAGTTTCTTGCTTTACGTTTGTTAAGAGTTCTACATAGGTAGTGGTTTGTTTGTTTGGTAACAGGGCATATACAAAGGGGATGTTGGTATTGTGATACAGTCCATGGATTGTATATAATAGGTAAAATGGTTTGGGACATTTTTTAAATGTTCCGTCCATCATCCATTTTTCACAATTCTATAGTTTAAGTAAGTTTGTGGGAGTTGCATATATTATAATTCTTTTGTCATTAGATTTATTGTCATAAAGTAGAAATTGCTCTTCATTATGACTTACAGTGAGTTCAGGTGGTATTTGTATTTCACTGAAAGTTTTGGGGGTAGGTGGGGTGGTAGCAGTTGATTTTTTTGTTCTAGCTCTTAGCCTTTTCAACGTTGAGACAGAGGGTAATTGGCCAGTTACATGTTCTGGAATTCAGGGGAGTATGTCTTTTAGTATTTCAGTAGTAGGTTTTTGAGAGCTAGTGCTAGCTTCTTTCAGTGTGTAAAGCATCTCTCACTTCTATTTCAGCTATGTTTGGGGGTGGTTATGTTCCTTAACATGTAATACACTAGTTTCTTTTGTTGTAACCCTCCCATAACATGCATTTGAATAATATTTGCTACATTTCCAATTAACGTTGTCCCCTGTCTGTATTTCTTGGGTGTAGACATATCCCATATAACATAATAAAAATGTTCGTTTCTGGGAAGTTATGAATTTTGCACCTTCAGTCATTCTGATGTGTCAAATGCTATGAGAAATGTATATAAAAAATATTAAATGTATTGTAATTGTTTTAATTGTAATACAGGTTTTTATATACAAAATTATACTTACATGCTTGAATATGTTGAAATTGTTTTGACGCTGAGGTGTTTCTGTTGGTGCTTGCCTTTAGTGTTTCTTTTTATTTTCTGCAGAAGAGAAATGAAAATTTTAATATATGTGTTTAACAGCATTTTCTGTATTTTGGGGTTTGTGTGGTTAGTGGGCGATTTGGGTTGGGAATTTTAGTTGTTTTAATAGTTTAATTGAGATTTATACTTACTTTTTTGGCAAAGTGGTTTTTGGATGATGTTTGAAGTTAGTTGAGTATGTGTTGAAGTTTCTGTAGAGGAGCTATAATTAAAAAAATATACATTGATTATTTAGTTATTATAAAAAGTGCTTTACTATTATTTTATACAGTTGTAAAATTAAATAGATATTTTACTTACTTTGTGAAGTTGAAATCAGAGCTTTCAATGAGGAAGTCCAGTGTTGTAGAAGCAATCCGGCAGAGATTCCCCTTATTCTTGGTTTTGTTGTTGGAGCATAAAATAATGTTACATTTTCTTTAGTTTATATAGTGTTTGTTTAATTGTGCTTTCAATCTTATTGGTTTATTTTATTTGTAGGTGTGTTTCATTGGTTGTTACTAATATTTCAATTATTTGGCAGGTTATTCCTTATATGGGAAACGCTAATTAATGTTCAGTTAAACTTTTTTTTATTATTTAAAAGTATAATAGTATATTATGTGTATTTTATTTTGCATTGCATGTATAATAAAAATTATTTATTTTATATATAGTGTTTGTAAGTATAATTAATTTGGTGAATGTAATGTTAAAGGTATTTTATTGAATTATAATTTATTTAACTTAAATTTTATTTATTTAATATGTTGTGTGTGTTTATGATATTGTTTATATTATTTTTGTTATATATTGTGTTATTAAAAATATGTTTAAGGTGTCGATTATTTTGTTTTTGGCGATAATAGTGTGATCTATATGTTTGTTATCGATATTTGTCTAATTTTGTATTTTATTTAATGTTTTCGATATTAGTTATGACGATAATTTTTGGATCGATATTAGTGATATCGATGTCAATGTTTGATGATATTTTTGTGTCGATATTTGTGTATTTTTTAAATAAGTATAGAATATCGATATTTATGTTATCGATATTTGTGTGTCGATAATTTTGAGTGTCGATGTTATGTCAGTGATCCGAGTCCATCATCATGGGGAAAATTGTACATTGAAGATCTGCGCTGCTTCCTCTTTGGCGACCATCTCACAAATCTATTTTCAGTTGAAAGGGTCCACCGTTAGCTGGGCCCATGGTTGCCACCTGGAGCCCCGGTGCACCCCATCATAACATGTCTTCTACATTATTGAGACCGTGACGCTATACTACGCATCTCCAGGGAACAGGGAGCCATCCAACATCAGGAAAACAAACTCTCATTCTACCTGGGTTTCACCTTGGAGGTCCAGGGTACCCACTGTGATTTCTTCCCTGCAAAGAGACTGTTTGAGAAAGTGGGTTTGCCTTATGCCCTTCTTTACCTGGCAAGGATATGGGTCATTGCTCAAGGGAAAGACCCATTTTTTTTTAAGTTCCCAAATTGGCACTCAAATTCTGACTCAAACACACCCAAAAGCACGCACAGGGGTGTGATCCCGACATGGAGGCTCATGGTAGTCAACTTGATGACAAAGACTGCTATCTGAACTTGCCCTTGTGGGTGCATCTCTCCTTTTCGTACCATAAAATGAGTTTGACTCTGACTGTCCCAGCCACCAGTTGCATTGGCACAACAAAGCTCTCACCTAGCTCCCTGAACTACTCTGGGAAGGTTCTCGTTTGAGGGCACTATGGCTTCTATGTGGGGTTATGGAGAGGGAAACAGAGTGGGCAAGACCCTAGCCTCACTGCTTCGACTGGCATGGTGCAGCCTGCACCTTACTGAGCACCTAGATGATAAAAACATGTGTCATAATACCAGTAGTGACATAACAAAGGTTATGGTTAGATACTACTCACAGTTTTATAGCTCAGACCACATGCTCAGCTCTGACAATATAAAGGAATACCTGGGTTCTATACAGCTGCTGTAGCTGGACGGCGCTCATAGGCAGTACCCGTATGTGCCTTTTGAGGTGGAGGATATTGTCCAGGTTATCCATTGCATGCCTGGCAGGAGGGCTCCTGGCCCAGATGGCTTGACGGTTCAATTTTCCAAAGAGTATGTGGAGATTCTAACCCCATGCTTCAAGTCCATGTACAAAGAGGCCCAAAGCACTGGAGCTCCACCCCGTCACTCTGAGAGGTACTCACTGTGACCATACTGAAACCCAATAAACCGGCAACCTCATATGAATCAGACTGACCCCTGTCGATGATTAATGTTGATAATATATTTCTGGCATGCCTCATTGCAGACAAGTTGCTAACACTGCTCCCCAACATTGTCTGTCTGGATCAATCCAGCTTTATGCTGGTCAGATCAACAGCTAACAATTTGCTAGCCCTATTTCCATGATGCATTCCTTTTCAATCAATCAATCAATCAATCAACCAATTCAAACTTTATTTGGTTATGAAAATCATAACCATAAAAGTACATTCATCAATATTCATCAATAAAAACATCCCAGTAAGACAGAGAATCCAGTCTTGCACTAATATTCTTGTATCCAAGATGGTTACCGAGCTAAAATGTTACATTTTAAAAATATTAATATTATCTCAAGCAAACAAGAGATTAAAAAGGTAAAAAAATCAGTCCCACAAAATCAATTCATTGATTTTCTTAATTTCACAAAAACAGCAAAAAGGTTAAAGGATAAAAAATGCAACCTCCACAAATTCAAATCATTGATTTCCTGAATATTAAAGAAGCTGCTAAAAAGCCAGCAACTGCATAACAAACATCAATATTCAGGAGAAGTTGCAAATACATCAGGGCAGACTGCACTTGCCTAACATTCAACCGCCTTAACAGAGGGACTGGAATGATTTGTCTAGGTTTTTTGTGTCTACAAAACATAATAAAGTGCAAATTGTCTTGAAAAGAGGTGCCATCACACAAGGGCCAGGCTGTTTATTTGGTTCTGTCAAGTCCGTAATCCACAGTAGATGAGGACCATAATAGCCTAAAACAAATTACCAAAAATCGATTATAAAGTTTTGAACTGGCCTAAGGTATGGCTCTATTACAGTATTTGTTTTCAACATG
This sequence comes from Calotriton arnoldi, assembly GCA_963921515.1. NCBI lineage: Eukaryota > Metazoa > Chordata > Amphibia > Caudata > Salamandridae > Calotriton > Calotriton arnoldi. Next base: position 918,024 of record CAWUFW010003217.1, read on the forward strand.
GTATATGCTTTACTGTGGGTTTGGCCAACTCCTTCTGTTCTCTGAGTGAATCCCTCCATCTAATATAATTTGTGGATATCCATGAGATATCTGCTTTCAAAAAGCTCCCTTCTCCCCATCTGATCACAAACATGTGCACACGTACCTCAACCAGGGGATCAAGTGCCACCTGTCTAATGAAAGGCATTCAAGTCTGATGCAAATAGTGAGTCACCTGAGGAGGGGACACAGTCCAATAATATCATTCAGATAGGGTAAGCCTTATTCCTGATGAACAATGTATGAGTGTGTGCATCATGGGAGGCCCAATAGTCTTCTGCAAAATTTATCTGAGCTAACTTGCAGCTGGCCGTCGCCCATGTACCCCCAAATGTTTCCTCCATACATATCCACTCCCACAATCAAGCAATCAATCAAGTTTCTTATAAAGCACAACTACTCACCCATATGGATCTCATGGCACTGAGTTCGGGGGTGGGGTGGGGGGTCGATCTGCGGTTCAATTGAATTGTGGCAGCGATTGTAGTTGTCTGAGGTGCAGAGGCAAGGAGAATCATGTCTTTGTAGTGAGATAGGAGAAGGATCTTCCTCCAGCCAAGGTATTGCGGATCCGTGGGATGGTGGCCAGGGCCAGTTGGGCGGAGCAGAGATGTCTGATGGGAGTGTCGAAGGAGAGACGATGGTTGAGGTATGCAGTTCAGACGTTGTGGAGGGCTTTGTAGGCGTGCATGAGGAGCTTGAAGGTAATTCTTTTGTTGCTAGGTGACCAGTGAAGGTCTCTCAGGTGGCTGGTGATGTGGCTGAGGCGTGGGATGTTCAGGATGAGTCTGGGGAAGGTGTTTTGGATGTACTGCAATTTCTTTAGGAGTTTCTGGGTGGTGCTGTAGTCGAGTCTGCTGCTGACGAGTGCATGGGTGACCGTTTTCTGGACTCGGTGGGAATCCACTTGAAGATCTTATGAAGCAGGTGGAGCGTGTGGAAGCAGGAGGACAAAACGGCATTGATTTGGCAATTCATTGAGAGTGAGGAGTCCAGGATGATGCCGAGGTTTTGTGCGTGGTTCATGGGGGTGGGAGGGGTTCTGAGTGCTGCGGGCCACCAGGAGTCATCCCAGGTGGAGGTGGTAGAGCCCAGGATGAGGACTTAGGTCTTGTCTGAGTTAAGCTTGCGGTAGCTGGCCTTCATCCAGGTGGTGACTGCCTTCATCCCACTTCTCTTCATTCACATACTTTGACTGATACAATTTTTTCATAACCCCCAGGTTTTATTTGGCCATTTTGAGTGCAAACCAAAAGATGTACCCAATTGTCCTTTTTAAGGCAAGATTCTTGTTCAACATAAGGGGGAATTAGGTGCTATTACAATCAAAAGTTACCCAAAGGTATTAAAAGGAAGAAACTCTTTAAAAAACCTGCCGATTAGCAGAGAACTGCCTCGATTTCCTTGGCTTAGGGCCCATCGTCATAACATATGATTTGCTGTAATTTATGGACAAGTCTAGATGTGTCATAAAAGAGACAAAAGAATCTATGAGCTGTTGGAGACCTAATGTGGTTCTAGATAACAGGACCGAGTCATTGACATACAAAAGAATGGGAATAAAGCGTAGCCACACCCATGGGGAATCTGAATTCCTTGATAGTAGGGCAGATTCCACCTTGTTAATAAACAAAGTGAATCCATCCTTGTCGCACTCCCTGACTCATTTAAATGACTTGGTGCAAGAATCATCCATGTAGTATCTCAACATTGCAGAAATATTTAGGTGCAGAACTTTTAACTTTTTGTTAAAAAAAACACAATATCAGGATCCACCCACACTGACAACATATTTTCCCTTAGCTTGGCTCTATCCACCCTATCAAAATCAGAGGTGAGGTCCATAAAAGCTATGTAGCGATGCCCAGACCTAGCAATCATATATTTACTTGCAATCAAGTGTAGATTTAGGCATTAGTCCCTTATGGTAAGGGCCGGTCTAAAACCAAACCACAGGTCAGAGAAGACCTTCTTTTCCTCTGCCCACACTAAGGGCCTGATCACAAGTTTGGTGGTCTTGCGACCGCCAGACTCGCGCATGCGGTCCACCATGGAAAGGCCATGGAAAGGCTGGTGAGGATGTGCTTTGGGGGCCCGTTGCGGGCCCCCGGGAGGGTGGGGGGCTGCACCCTCCATTTGCATGCACAAGGTGGCAGGCACTGCACACCATGGCACTTAGGCAATGCGGCGAGTGCTGCTGTAAGCAGCACCCGCCGCAATGTCATAAATGCAGAATGCGACCACCAGGGTGGCGGCCGCATCCTAATTAGGGGTGCAGGACCGCCACACATCTGGCGGCCGGTCCCAACATCGCGAGGATGGCGGGCGGACTCAGGTCCGCCCGCCATCCTAATAGGCCCCTTAGTGTGTTCGAAATGAGACTTGAGATCTGGTGAGAATGTCAAATGAGGCTCTGAAACATAACAGTGGCCCAAGCATGGGTGTAGATTAAAGTTCCCCATTAATATTTTCCAGCACTGAGACAAGTCTCTGCGTCATTGCTTCTTGAGCAGCCTATGTAATGCAATCATATGCTGTACGTGGAGACAACCCTAAATGGCATTATAAAGATTATTTATTAGAAGTTCTCGCTTGTCATGAAACTGCAGTACCATCGCCTGGTGATTAGAAGAGTGAGTCTTTAAGTGTCAGATCTTACATAATACAGATAAAGTTATCAACTATAACAGGCCCCCCTTTGATCTCCCAGTGCTTGAATGAACTGTTGAGACAAAAAAAGCCTGAAAACCATTCACAGTGAGAGAGCTACTGGTGTCCCATGTCTCATGCAAGGCAATAATATCATATGAAGAAAGACATTTTATCCAGTCCGGTTCCCTCTTTTATCATTTGTAAGCCTGCTATGTTCCAACTTAAAAAATGTAAGTCACATTTACTAGGGTCAAGTTGGGGCTGCACATTTTGGGGCAAAACTGGGGCTGTAGTGGAGTCAGGTGTCAGTGGAGTCAGGTGCTAGTCATTCGACATCCGCCATCAAACACAAAGGGTCAAAATGGTTAGAAATCTGTATATCAAAAACATTTGTGGGGGTTGCTAATCGATCAGAGTGAGCAGAGACAGGATTGGGCACCACAGGCACAGAAGGTTTATTTGAGCGACAGATCCTCACTTCCAAATGAGGAAGATAAAAAAAACAAATAGTTGAAGACTAATAGAGGTTAACGAGGGGTGATATCTGTGCGCATTGGCCAGGAGGCAGACCGCCACTCTCTCCTGCCTAAAATTCACCGCCATACCGTCCCATCATTTATGAGTATGGCCAATCCAGGGGATCTGTTGAACCAATATAATAGAGTTACTAATCGACACAGCTATTTACATGTGGGTGCTAAGCCAGTGAGTTTCCTTGTTTTTTAATTGGATAAAGTCTTCCAATGATTCTTCCTGTAAGTGCTGAACATCCCCCAGTATCACAAGAAAAGGAGTTGCCTGCGGCAGCAAATTAAAGGTGCTGCCTCTCAACCATACCCTATGATTGCCTTGCTTGTGTCCCTGATTTCCAGGATCCCCACCTGATATGTGGGACAAGACTAGGGTAACACGAGGAGGTCTATCAAGAGAAGCCAGATGGACTAAGGGGTGACTCGGACCAGTTTGATAAAGTGCCTCCATCTGGGGAAGAGCACAAGGCGCTGTAAAAGGGCTGGTAGATTTAGCTGCCCTTTGCTTGCTACCCTGGAATAGCAAGGTCATATTCTTCACCCCACTCCCACCTGGTTTCATCACAGGATTAGATGATGTAATTGACCCATGATTTGAAGGGTGGAAGGACCCCAACTGCATGAGGTTAGCATGCATTTTTTTGATTGCTATGAATCTAGAAAGACATTTGTCCAGTCATAGGTTGAACATACCCTGTATCCTGCTCAACAGTTTGTCTGTTATAATCTCCAGAATTATTGAGTCTACTGTTTTTCCGTCCCACCTCAAGTTTCTTCCTTTGATGTGAGTCACTCTGTACTTTAAATTCAGGCGCTTCTAGTCTGTTCCCCTCACCTGAGTGTCTTGAAAGTGGCTCCCTCCTTTTTCTTTTGAGGGCTGGTGGATTAATGTTGCGGGTGAAGTATTACGCTGGGCCCCCTCCTCATTCCGGGGTCAATGCATGGTTAAACAAGTCAGAAACTTAGCACCCTCTTTAAGCCCAACAGTATTGATTTCAGACTGCTCCCGTCACATTTTGCCTGTTTCCAAGGTCCCCCGTATGAGAATCTGCAAATGAGTTTAAGTCGGCTGGAGCTACCACTGCATGTATGCCAAGTTCCTCTTCAGCTGTGGTGATTTCTTCAGTGATAGCCCCAGCTGCAGAAGTCACACAACCCATAATTTAGTTTTTATTACTAAGCCCAGTCTGAGTGGGAAGGGAGGGAGAGCAAGGGGTAGATGACTTATGTTTCACCATCTCTGGTTTTAACACCCGGCCACCAGATGCCTCAAAAAGACCTAAGAAACAAAACATAGGAGGGGTGGCCCAGTTTGGTCTTGTTCGGACACAGACAGGCCCACTTTTGGCCCGGTCTTCACCCGGGCACGTGCCCAGACACATTCCATGCATCACGTACAGAGGGTTAGGTCCTGGGCTTGAACGATTGCGTGCTGACAACAGAACAGTTTCCTCCTCAATCACGGTGGGCGTGTGCTGAGGACGGAAATGTTCCATCCTTGCACATACCCACGGGGAAGTGCTGGCACTCCCCCCATGGTCCGCCTACTTTCACCCCCACCAGGGATGGCAGCAGAAGCGCTTCCACTGCCATCCCCAACACCCCTACTCCTCAGCGATCTGATGATGTTAGTGCGAGCATGGCGCACCAAAGTCATCAAGTGCAGCCAGGGATGCACTGGAAGCTATTTGTTTGCAGCGTGTCTAGAAACAGCACACAGGAGAGGTGCTTTATGTGTCATACAAGCAATTTTAAGGTAGATCCTGACCTCATAGGGCAGCCATTTCATGGATTGCAGGTCGGGAGTGGTGTGATCACGTTTTTTTGAGCCAGTGATGAACCTAGCAGCTGCATTTAGGGTCGCCTTTAGGGGTGCAAGTGTGATTTTCGGAAAGCCCACAAGGGTGGCACTACTGTAGTCTAATCTCGATAGCACAAGTGCTTGGACCACTGTTTGGAGGTCTGCCAAGGGGAGAAAAGGTTTAAGTCTCCTTAGGAGGGGTAATTGATGGTTAGCTTCCCTGGTGGTAAAACTAATGTTGTTGTATGGAGAGGGCTTTGTTCAAGGTTATACCTAGGGATTTAGCAGAATCAGTGATATGTGGGGTATAATTCAAGGCAGTAAGATGGGGGCGCCAGTCTTTGATAATAGGGGCAATGGTGGGTGGTGAGATCAGTAGGAATTCTGTTTTGAGGGCACTGAGTTTGAGGTGGTTATGGGTCAGACAATTTTGTGTTTGTGCCAGGGTGTTGTTGAGGATACTAATGTCCTCAGGAAAGGATATTTTCAGATAAAGTTTGGTATTGTCTGCGTACAGGTGGAAGAAAATGTGTGCGAGTTTTAGAATTTCAGTTAGGGGCTACATATATAAGTTAAACAGTGTCAGGGAGAGAGTAGAGCCTTGGGGTAAGCCCAATGACACTGGTGACTGTCAAGAGAGAGCATGGTTTAATAGGATGCGCTCAGATCTGCTGTGGAGAAAAAAGAAGAAACATTTCAGTATGGTGCTGGAGAGACCCATCCTGTGTACTAGAATGCTCAAAAGGGTATCATGATTGACAGTGTTGAATGTCACTGACAGGTCCAGAAGGATAAGTAAGCAACATTCATTCGGGTCGAGTAAGCGAAGGGCATCAACGACAATGTAGACCAAGGCCCTTTCGTTCTGATGATGGAGCCACTCTCCGTGTGGAGGAAGTGCCTCTTTTAGAGCAGGACACCGATGCATCGATAGTGCAGCAAGAGGCATCTGGATTGCAGCCTGAGGCTGAAAGGCTTCCCATTGGAAGAGTTGAACTCTGGGTTGCCCCAATCATGGTGCAGCCAGCAATGCCTGATTTTAGTGGTGTCACAGGGTGTAGCATGAATACTGAAAACTTTTTGCCTATACATTTCTTTTAGCCGTTTATGGATGATTGATTTTTGGATGATATTGTTGACCAGGCTAATTTGTATGCAGAACAGTATTTGAGGGACAATAGTGCCAGAGTTAAGCCCCACTCTAGAGCTAACCGATGGACTCCCACAAATCTGGATGAGTTGAGGAAGCTCTTGGGTTTAACCTTTTTGATGGGCTTGATAAGAAAGCCATCACTGTCTTCATAGTAGTCTACTAGTCCTTTAATGGCAAAGGCTATATTTCCTGCAACCATGAGTACTGATCAGTATTTGCTTCTTCTTTGGATGCTACATTTTGTTGATAATGCTACAGCATTGCCACAAGATCACCCTGGTTGTGACTGTCTTTTTAAGATTCGGTCTGTCATTGATCACTTTGTGGTTCGATTTTCAGACATCTATGTCCCAGGGAAAGAAATAACTGTGGTTGAGTCTTTAGTCCTAATCAAGGGCCGTTTGTTTTTTAGGCAGTGCATTCCTAGCAAGAGGGCTCCTTATGGAATTAAGATGAATATGCTATCTGAGAGTAGTACTGGATATGTTTATAATGTCAGGGTGTGCACAGGTAGGGATTCGACTATTGACCACCCTAGTTGTCTGTCATCTTTTGGAGTTGGTGAGAAAATTGCGTGGGAACTTGGCAGAGGACTTTTTAACAAAGGGCACCATTTATACGTAGATAACTTCTACACTGATGTGAAATTGTCCAGGGAATTGTTCAAAGTGGACACTGGTGCTTGTGGCATAATCCGCTCTTACCGTAAAGGTTACCCCAAAGAGCTTGTTTGTAAAAAACTTAAGAGGTGACAGTGCAGTGCCTTGTGTAGTGATGAACTTCTAGCTGTGAAATGTTCAGACAGTAGAGATGTGTACATGCTGACTACCATTCATGATGAAAGTACTTCACCTGTGACTCTTTGGGGTCAGGTTGCTGAAATGCACAAACCTGTGTGCATTTTAGCTACAATAAGAACATGGGTGGTGTAGATAAAGTAGATCAGAAGTTGGAACCTTACACTTCTGTTCGTAAGGCTTACATTTAGTATAAGTAGTTGGCTATCCATTTATTCCATTTAACAACCTATGATGCTTTTGTTGTATTCAAGGATTGTTCTCCAGAGTCAAAGATTCCATTTGTTCAGTTTCAGCAGTCTGTGATAGGCAGCCTTGTTGTAGTGGAACAAGCAAGGGTTGCTAGAGTGGGAGTGGTGGAGGATGTGGCTAGATTGAAAGATCACCACTTTCTTGATCACATTCCTCCCACGCCCAAAAAAGACTTTCCCAGTAGAAGATGTAGAGTCTGTATCCAAAGAGGTGTGCAGAAGCTGAGTCATATGTACTGCCCCAATTGTCATTCTCAACATGGGCTGTGTGTGCCCACATGTTTTAAATTGTACCACACAAAATTGAGTTATGGGGAGCAATCCTGAGCGTAAAAGTAAACTGATTGGTCTGTATTGTTTTATATGTTTTGACAGACTTCACGGTTGGCATTAGTGTTATATATTTAGTTAGAACTGTTGCGTTTGTAGTTATAGTGTTGTATCTATTTCCAATTGGTTTGTGTTTTCTTTTACGTTAAAAAAAATGTGACGGCGGAGTGCATGGACTGGTGCTTGCCTGGTGGTGTGTGTGGAATGGCACTTGGTTGGTGGTGTGCATGGACTTTCATTTGGCTGGCTGTGTGCGTGGACTGGCGTTTGGTTGGTGGTGTGCGTAGACTGGCACTTGGCTGGTGGTGTGTGTGAGCTGGTGCTTGCCTGGGGGTGTGTGAGAGCTAGTATTTGGCTGGTGGTGTGTGAGTGGTGACTTGCTACTGGTCACTATACACACTGCTAACCAAATACCAGTCCACCCCCTCCATCAGTCACCAGCCGGTGTGATTGCTGTGTCAGTCATGTGGGCATATGAAAGTGATGGGCTCTTGAATGGCCCTGTCTGTTGATGTGAGTGTTGTAATGTGCTGGGCCCACAGCTGGCGGTGTGAATGGTCTTTTTGTGTGTCACGTATGAAAGGTGTGTGAATGGCCTGTAAAGCGGTTGGTAGTCTTTCGGTTATTAACAGTGTATTTCATTTTTGTGAAATCTCTTGTTAATAAAATATACATTTTGAACCTTTCACTCACCCTCAAGCCAAATCTAACCAGTATGTGTGTGTACTTGAGGAATAGATGGCTGTGCAGTCTTTCTCTGCCAAGGTGTACATTGTCGCTAGGGAAAATTGACCAACTCTAGATATTTTCATAAACTAGACAGCCAGGGGAGTACAGGGTGGTGTACCTCTTGTGGATCCCAACACGTTTTCTTACCCACAATGCCCTGCAAACCTCAAAATCTGACTAAAAGTGCACATTTTCCTTGCATTTCTGTGCCATGTTCTTCAGGAATCAGAAAGAAACCATAAATGTCCTACTATGCTGTGTCTCCACCCACCAGGTCTCCCGATAAAAATGCTACCTCACTTGTGTGGGTGGGTCAAGTGTCTGCCACAGTGAGTGGCCCAAAACGTGTTGTGGAGACATAAAAATTGTCTATCGCAAAACAATCTGGTTTTGCAAAGGGGAATCTGCATTTTTGATCTCAGGATCGGCAGCCATCTAGGGAAACCAACCAAACCCAGACATTTCTGAAAACTAGACACCTGGGGAATTCCAGGGAGGTGTGGCTTGTTTGGATACCCCAATGTTTTCTTACCCAGAATCCCCTGCAAACCTCAGATTTAAAAATCTAATTTTCCTCACATGTCGGTGTGAGAAAGATGTGGGACCACTGGGCCGGCACTCATTTCCTACCACCCAGCATTTCCCCAGGCCTCCTGATAAAAATTCTAACTCACTTGTGTAGGTGGGCCAAGTGCCCGCAACAGGAAAGGGCCCAAAACATGTTGTGGAGACATCAAAATTAGCCATCACAAAACAACCAGGTTTTTCAAGGGGAGCCTCTTCCTTTTTGATTCTGGACTAAGCGGCCATCTATGTAATACTACTGAACTAGACCCCAAAAGTAGAGTCCGGGGAGGTGTGGCTTGCGCGGATCCCCCAGCATTTTCTTACCCAGAATCCCCTGCAAACCTTACATTTAGCTAAAAAATCAAATTTTCTCACATTTCTGTGTGGGATAACCACACCAGCACAAACTTCCTACCATCCAGTATTCCCCTCAGACTCCCGATAAAAAAGATACCTCTCTTGTGTTGGTGCACCAAGTGCCTGCAACAGGAAAGGGTCAAAAATGTGTAGAGATTGAGCGGGAACCAAAGCGGGTCCAGAAGGACAGTTTTTTTTAATAAGTTTTTACGCTGACTTTGCTTTGGGCACCCACAGAAGTGAGGAAGCTATACCCAAAGTCAGCTATTGGATAACAGATACAGTGTACTACTAGGAGAAATTAACTGAATACTGGTTGTTCATGCGGGCTGCCAGCAGCCCATGAGGTACTCTACTTGACAGCGCAACCTGCAAGGAGGCATGGGGACTATTAGCTGCAGTGCTTGATTTGACCCAGTGGTTTCAGGTGCTTGGCACCAGCACTTACTTGTTAGCACTGGCGCTTGTGACAGTCTGCCACATGGTGGCCTTGTCTGACTAATTTAGAGATGACCATAACAGCAGTTGATTCAATATACATCAAAAATTACTATCACCTGCCGCCCACAACATTCTTATTGTTTTTGGTACCTGGAATAGTCCAAATTGTCACACTTGTAGGAGTGCGATGGTTAGTAGTGAGGTTGTTATTATCGTTGGCAGCATGGCAGGGGCAATGTCTGGTTCAAGATGCAGTGGCCTCCTGGCACTTATTGTTTAACAAGTTAAGCACTGATTAACTGGCTACTGATCTGGAAACTGTTGAGTAGTTTCCACCATATGGTAGGAACTGCGCGTTTGTGGATGGCATGACCCTTGGGATGGTACCAGACTGATTCTATGCACCCCCTCAGGATATGTTGTCCTCTAGGCCAGCTAGCTCACACTGCCACCATAAGAACCCCTAAACCTAGGTGGGCAACAAATGGTTCTGGCAACCACTGAACATGACAACCCTGATCCCCACAGCAATTATGGTAACAGATCTAGAACTCTTTTGCTCAGTCATTCATGCTCTCGTTTCTCAGATGAATATACAAGGAATACACAGTGGGATGCTTTCAATGTTTATTGAACCAATGTGATTCTAGCATAGAATATGTGTGCTGCAATGATCATTAGACAGAAGTAGATGAAAGTTATTAGAAGTACCAGGACAGTGAAAAGGATATTAAGCTCCACCATTGTGATAAGACAAGCATCTAAAAACAATATAGAAATGTGGAACACTCCTACTATGCAGTCCATAACCTAAGTGTCTAGGATGTGTGTATGTGTGCTCTGCCAAGAATCCCCATGCGGGATGATCCAACCCTCGTTACTTCAAGGGAAAGAATGTAAGTACCCGTCTTGGTCACGAGCTGGATACCCTTGCAGAGATATTCAGCAAGCTGATGTGCCGAAGCTTTCACGTGTAGAGACCTCGCCAATGACATCAAAGCGCCCCCTTAACTAAACCCGGAAATGCTTGTTTATTTATGTTGAAAAGCATCCTTCCAAGTCCTGTGCAAGCCAGCATTGTTATGGTCTGTAGATAGCCACATCGCCACGTGGATGAAAAATAAAATGATATTTGCACAATGTGTGTTGAGGCCTTGTACATGGTGTTCAAGGGGTTGTGATAATGTTACGTGAAGAGGAATCTGTAAGCAAATCAGTTTCAGAGAAATTTATCTAACATTGCCACACACGCAAATGTATGTAAAAGGTTATTGTGTGAAAGGAAAGGCCCTTAAGAAACATGAACAAGATAAGAAATGGCATTGTTTCTATGTGGGCCTAGTTAAGACACATAACAAAACTTGATAAGTGACATGGTAACTGTTAGACCATGCCCATAGATACGAAGAGGGAGGGGGACCTCAACCCCTGCCCCACCTGCAGAGACTAGGGGATGCGCTGCTTGCTAAAGCCACGCTGTCACACACGAGCCCAAACTCAATCACTGATCAATGCAATTGTACCCACAATCCAAATATACGTATGATATGCATGTTAAATGCATGTATGTACCTATTGTACAGCTAAAACCAATAAAGAAAAAATTAAAAAAAACTGCAGGCCATAATCTTTACTGTTGAGGTGTTCCACAAAGGTTTCTCAACTTGGGAAGAGAGCTTGCTTTTCCCGGTATTCTCACAAACATTTGTTGAGTTTTGTGCAATTTCGTATGGTAGCTTACACAATTTATGGTGTGCAATCTTTTATCTTTTGCCCAGGGATGCCAAGATAGGTTTAGGAGGGCTGGTTTTATTACTAATCTTTAGAATATGATTATGATATATGTTTGCATGTAGTCAGTGCTTAATTTGTGGCATAATGAGTGCCGGTGCCTAAATCACTGCTCAGAAGGCAGTAGCAGGTGCTATTAAATGTCCCCACAAGTAATACCAAGGCTGCGAAGTTCTGACTCTAATCCACTGCCAGACACTCCCTGACCCTTTATTTCTCTCTTGCAGGCTCCTGCTTTCGCCCTTGTCATGGGTTTCCCAACTTCTCTTTCTTCTTCTTTCCCGTTTGTGTGTTTTCTCCTCTCTTGCTCTCGGGGAATGTTTGATAAGGAAAAATAAGTGCCGGTGAACCCCACCTGCCCCACAAATTTGTGCCAGTGGGTCCACCGGCAACAACCGTCTCAAATCGAGCACTGCATATAATTAATATAAATAGAACACACTGACATGGACGGGGATTATTGGGAAAATCTGGCATAAATACAGCCTCCTGACCTATGGTAGACACCTCTGGTTTGGTCAGTGGTTTTATCTGTAGAAATGTTTTTAACAGCCTGTGAATGCTACCCATGAGAGAGTACAATATCTATGAAACACAGTCTCACTTTCAGAGCACATTCTATAAGATGATTAAAGAGTTACATAAGTTACCGTCAATGAGGAATGTCATGTCCCTAAATCTGACCACAGACAGAGCCACAGAAGAACACAGAGATGCAGGAAACACAGCATTATGTCATAAAGAGAGGCTCCTTATTATGAAAGTCTAACACACCCACTCACAAGGGTCTTAACTCACAGATACATTCTGGACCATTTGATACTTTAAAGGCAGCCAATTAGAATGACTGAAACAACCTGGTCTTTTAAATATTTTTTTTTTGGTTCAGCCATTCTTATAGCCCAATAAGAGTTAATTTTTTGTTTTTATATAGCGCGGACTTGACTCAAGTATATTGGAGCGCTTCACATGAGCACGAGATACATTATACAAAGTCATGTTCACTTATTTATTTGTTTTTATTTTATTTTTTGAGGCACGGGGAGATTAAGCAATTTGCCCAGAACCACAGGATGTTGAGCAACACTGAGACTAGAACCTGTTTCCCCAGGTATGAAATATCCCTTGTATTGTTGTTGGACTGGAGGGTCACATTACAATGGGATGCACTCCTTGAAAGTGGGGAGGAATAAAATTCCAGTGATGCAGCTCTTGCACTTGCCCTGATTTAGGGAGCACCAACAGAATGCCAAAACGTTCTAATTATGCTTGCTTCAAATGTCACTTTTATGTTTTACCTGCACTGCGCTTGCACTGTGCTTGTGAAATCTATTGTATTAAATATATCTTTAAAGGGACTTACATCCCGCCTTCACTTCTTATTGTTCCTTGTGGTTTTTCACTTAACTTTTCAATGTTTCTATTGGTTGTAGGCATTCAATTTCCTGTTCTTCCGTGTGTGTTTCTCTTATCAGTTTCCCATCTGCAAAGTACTGTGCTCATCCACTTTATTGGAACTTCTTTAAAGTGTCTCAAGCAACAATCGGGAAAACAAAATAGAAACAAGAGCTACACCTTTGCTTTAAAGTTACAGCGCTGCTCGAGTGCCATGGGCTCAGCACGTGGAGACCTAATGATCCCAGTTCTGCATGCTGGAAAGCCAAGCTCCGATCGCAACGCACTCACCAGTCCCCCCAGGGTTGAAGCAGGCACCCACTCTAGTTTATTCTCCTAGCTGTTGTTTGTTATTGTTTTTCTGGCACTGGCATGTCACCTCGGTGTAAAAATATTTTTGATATTCATTATTCTTAGGTCATCCAGCTATTGAGGTGACAGATAATTGATGCAGTTCATCTGACAGAAATATAAGAATAAACATTAATATAATTGGTACTATTTTTATGATTATTTGTTTTATAGGCTCTTGAAGCGCACTAATGCCTTTTCCAAGACCCTTAAGTACCAGCTGCTGTTATTACTCATCAAAGTGGCACTGATGGCTGCTCCCCCTACCAATCCACGAGGCTAGGTAACGACATTAGGCCGTAGATGAGTGTGCACTCAACCATTGCGAATAGTAACTAAAGTGATGCACACAGTGTTACGTGCTTCATGAATGCGCAGTGGTGCCATGCATGCACGGAAGACAGGTGGGATGGGGTGCCTCAGACTGCAGCAGTGGTGACACCAAGCCTGCCCCTGAAGCCCACATGTTCAGCGCTTGCCAGTGGGAACGCACAGTGGACAACATGGGCGATTGAGGGATAACATGGGCCAAGTCTCTCGAGTGCCAAGCTCTGCCACCAGAAACATTACCAGTGCAGGCGGCTTCTAAACACAGTCAGTGCGAAGCCTTTATTGCGCTTGTGAGCCAGAAGCACCTGTTCCCTGGGGGTAAAGCCACAGTAGTGACCAGCGTAGCCGTACCAGCTGGTCAGATGGGTCAGTGGAGCACATGCACAGATATCTGTACACTTTAATCCCGGGAGGTGATTCTACCTCTTATCCTTCTTAGGTCAGTAACATGAGTGCAGTTGTGTGACCTAGGAATCGCTTTAAATTTAATTTTTTTAAATCTTCATCAACTTGAATAATCTGACGACCTAGTGAGACCAGGGATACCTTTAATGTTGAAACCCTTCGGAGAAGAGGGCCATTGCAGTTTGCTCCATTTTTTTGTGGAATTTTGAATAAACAATGTTAGAACGCAATTACCGATTACTTAGTATGCATGACTCAGAATAGACATCTCTGACGTGTTCCTTTCTCCACTGTCTGCATTTGGTTCCCATGCGGATAGCAGGTAGTGAGAGATAATTGCCCATCTGGGTGTGTTTTTGTGATGCCTTCATGGGCTGTGGTGCTGCTGTTTCACTTCGGTCTGTAACCAGTAAGAAGGCTGCAGAGCGTGAATCTTTAATTACACACCTCTGATCGAGAACACAATGTAATAATGAGGGTGGAGTGACAGAAAATCTGTTCTCTTTACATCAATCAATCAATCAATCAATCAATCATGTCACTTATAAAGCGCACTACATACCCGCGAGGGTCTCAAGGCGCTGGGGGAAGAGGGGGGTGGTGCTGCTACTGATCGAAGAGCCAGGTCTTGAGGAGTCTTCTGAAGGCCAGTAGGTCTTGGGTCTGTCGGAGGTTGGTGGGGAGGGTGTTCCAGGTCTTGGCGGCGAGGTGGGAGAAGGATCTGCCGCCGGCGGTCGTTTTCCGGATGCGGGGGACTGTGGCGAGGGCGAGGCTGGTCGAGCGGAGCTGGCGGGTGGGGGTGTAGAAGCTGAGTCGTCTGTTGAGGTAGGCTGGTCCGGAGTTGTGGAGTGCTTTGTGTGCGTGGGTGAGGAGCTTGAAGGTTATCCTCTTGTTGACAGGGAGCCAGTGCAGGTCTCTCAGGTGGGGTGTGATGTGGCTGCGTCGGGGGATGTCGAGGATAAGACGTGCAGAGGCGTTCTGGATGCGTTGCAGCCGTCTCAGGAGCTTAGCCGTCGTTCCTGCATAGAGGGCGTTTCCGTAGTCCAGCCTGCTGGTGACGAGGGCCTGGGTGACTGTTTTTCTTGTTTCGGTGGGGATCCACTTGAAGATCCTGCGGAGCATTCGGAGGATGTTGAAGCAGGATGAGGAAACGGCGTTGACCTGCTTAGTCATGGAGAGGGTGGGGTCGAGGATGAGCCCTAGGTTGCGTACGTGGTCGGTGGGTGGCGGGGCTGTTCCCAGTGATGTTGGCCACCAGGAGTCGTCCCAGGCTGAAGGGTTGGAACCAAGGATGAGGACCTCCGTCTTGTCCGAGTTCAGCTTCAGGCGGCTGGTCCTCATCCATTCGGCGACGGCCTTCATTCCTTCGTGGAGGTGGGCTTTGGCGGTGTGAGGGTCTTTGGTGAGGGAGAGGATCAGCTGGGTGTCGTACATACATAACTCCTACATTACATAACATTACTAACATAACACACTTAGGGGTATATTCACAAGAACGTGCGATAACTACCGCAAGAGTAGCGTAACGCAACTTTCAATACCGCAGCCTATCGCGGGAAAAAAACCCTGTGTCAACGTGGAATTCACAACAAGGCGGTAGCATGTGATAATCACCAGATAACGCATCAAATGTCGGCGTGAAAATCAACGCCACGCCGAAAAAATGCGAAACGCGAACATGAGAAATCATGCGATGAGGTCAATCGCGGTACAAAAAGTAGCAAAAAGCAGCCACAGGCCTGCAAATCCCACTCGTCTGGCGGGAAATTGCACCATAAAAACCACAGAAACAACACACCAGAAACAAGCCAAAGCACGTAGCAACATGGATGCACCCTGACCCAGCGCAGAGGTCAACACGAACCCCACAACCCCCACAGACCACCAGCAAGGAACAACGGGGTCTGGGAAGGCCAAGGAGAAAAGGGAGAGGAAGACGGGGTGCAGACCGCAGGAAAACAAGACCAGCGCCACGGAGTCACAGAACACTACCAGCAACTGACCCACAAGCAGACCACCTGGAATGCAGTCGGAGTGCTGAGGAGCCAATCCAGGAGGCCAAGAGGCGCCGCAAGGACGTGACAACCTAAACCAGGCACAAACCCACTGCCAACAGGAAGGCAGCAATGGCGACAGGAGGTGGCAGTCCAGCGCCACAGGAGGAGCTGGAGGAAACCCAGGCCACAGTCATCAGTGTGGAGACGGTGCAAGGAGGTAGGAGTACAGACACAGCTCGACAGGACCCGACACAACAACAACAGGGTGAGGATCCAACAGGGAGTGGGGGGACGGGGGGTGATGGGCACAATGGCACACATGCACAACGAGGTGTAGCACACTGCACACCCACAATTACCCAGGGACATGTCCGCCATCCCCGCGGCACACTGCACCACACACACATAGCAATCACAGCACATTCAATGACAATGTGGCACAAAGTGCAACACCCACACTGCAGAACAGGGGACACAACTGGGTCCGCCCAGGCGCAGAAACAGAACAATCACATTGGACAGAGCAGGGAACTGTGAGATTCATATCTACGGCTAGAACCCCACATCAGCCATGTAGGCCAAATGTACACTGTCCCTACTAAAATAGCCACCACCGCCCAAACAGTCACAATGTACATTGTCACACAGTCTGCATGTCGACAAGAACAAGGCGCCAACACAATGCCAACATGCACCTCCCCTTCACAATGCAGAGGGACAAACAACACCTCCAGCAGGTCAGAACAGACAACCCATCAGTGATGCCGGTGACGAACACCACACCTTCGACACCGACGCCCTACAACAGCCCATGGACATCCCACACAAGCCACCACCAGGACCAGGGCAGACAAGCTACTCAGAGGAGAACCCAGCCCCTGCAACAGACCACACAGCATGAAGCATCCGCAATCACGGCTGGCTCACAACACTTCACCGACCCACACATGGCACCCCAATGCCAGGTGTCAGAACGCCAAAAGGAGGTGGCCCAACAGGTGCGGGTGTTGCAGAACCCATGGAATGCGAACTAGAACACATACGTGGGTGCCCAATACCCTTCAGGGACCACCTACACCCCACAAAGGAGACCCACACTGCCATAGAGACACATGCAGATGCACATATCCAGTACAGAACCACGCCCAGGGGCACGCACATATCAGTCGCACACCCACGTTGGCTCTGCGTACGACGGTACAGTCCACTCCCCTTACGAATTGAGTGGGTGACGACAAAGCTACATGTCCAGGTTCTAGCCCGCTGCCTGCGGTGACTTGTGCGTCCGCTGTACACAGCACAATGTAATGTCGTAGGGCCCAGGGCCCCCATGCATACAACAAGACCACAGGGACACATGCACATATCATGTTGAACTGGCTACGGACACGTGCGCCCGACCCCTTTATTGGCAGGGCCACATGTACAGTGACGCCTGTGCTGGATGTGTGTGGGGTGAGTATAAGCCAGCCCGCACGGAGTGCTTGGTGCTGGCAACAACCTGAACAGTGGACACCAGTGTAATGGAAACAGAAAACACCAGCATAACAGAGTCAACTGCAGAGCAACATGGAGGGATCCGGAGTAAGGACAGAGGTCTCCTACGCCGACGACACGCAGCTGGTGGTAGCCCTCTTGAGCAACTCTAAGCACAACGCCAAGGCGATCTTGCTGCAGTTGCCGGGTGGATGACATCTAACTGCCTCCAGCTGAATGCCAGCAAGTCAGAGGTGTTGCTGGTGGGTAGGGATCACGGGTTATGGAATGAGTATTGGTGGCCCACGAATTTAGGCACCCCCCCTCCTCCTAAACAGGTGGTGAAGAACTTGGGGGTTTGGATGGACGCCTCTCTCAATTTTCAGACCCAAACGAAGAAGGTGGCGGGTACCTGCTTTGGTTTGCTGCGTGGTCTCAAACCTATTTTGGGCTTCTTTGATGCCCCGACCAGACAGATTATTATTCAGGCCCTGATTATATCGAGGCTTGATTACGCGAACTCTCTGTATCTGGGGGCTAACAAGGCGGAAGTACTCAGGTTACAGAGAGTTCAGAAGGCCGCAGCAAGATCTCTTCTCGGTCTGCGTAGAGTCTGCTCGGTGGCTAATACAATCCGCCGCCTCCACTGGCTGCCTGTAGCTCAATGGATTGAGTTCAAGGCTCTCTGTTTAGCCTTTAAAATCTTGAAGGCCGCCTCCCCCAACATTCTGACGGATTTGCTATCCTTTTATGTCCCCTCCCGTCAGCTTTGCTCCATGGGCCAGCATTTACTAGTGGTCCCTCGGGTCAGGAGGACCCGGGCTGGAGGGCGTTCCTTCCGGTATAGAGCAGCTATTCTTTGGAACTCACTGCCTCTCTATATTCGTGGCCTCAGTAATTTCTTCGAATTTAGGAAAGCTATTAAAACTTTTCTCTTCCCACTGTGTAGGTCTCCTGGCTTCCCCTTTGCGCTGTGGTCTCCTATTTGCTGTTTAGCGCCGGGAAGCCTCTTGGCCGGGGCAGCTGTCGCGCTTTATAAATTTTTCAAATAGAAATATTCAGTCAGGAGGTTCCGTGAGTTGCAGTGCACTGAGGTAGGGGCACTAGAGAAGAGCGCGCTCATGTGAAGAAATTGCTAGGATTGTGTCCCTTCGGGTTAGTCGTGATGCAGATGCAGTGGGGTGTGTTACACCTGCATCAACTTCCTCATCAACGTCCCAGGTCTCCCATACTGCCTGAGGTGACAGTTGCGTCCGCAGCCCACAGTTCAATACCCAGTAATAGATCCGGGTGTGTAGCTTGACTACCATCACCAGTCTGCATTCCTGCCTTGGGGCTGTTGCCTTCTGCCCTCCCATTGTCTGTGCCTTCTCCCGTCCGCACACTTGACACATCTTCCTCATCATAGTCCCAGGTCTTCCCCACTGCATGAGGTGACATTGCTGCGCAACCTCACAACAGCACAAAACTCAATAAGTAACGGACAATGGCTTGCGGTGCACTGAGTCACTGGCACCTGGAGTGCTGAGCAGGGTATTAGGCCGATGATGGCATCCAGGACAGGTCTGAGCAACTCCGTAGGTCTGTCAGGACCACCGTTTCGACTCTGGCAGATGGTGGTTGGAGGTGGTCCTTGCAGTGGTGGCGTGTGCCTCCTGCGGTGATGCGACGTCCGGGCCGGTCAAGACTCAATGCTATGTGTGGGCCCTGGTGGCCCGCAGTTGAGGCCGGAGGATGCGGACAGCGCAGGGCCACAGACACATGGCGTTGATGACCCCAAGACCATCGCTACAGAGGCCATTCAATGTCTCAGAAGAAGGGGTCCCAGGCCTGAGCAGCACAGAGTTAGTGGCCCCGGATGCACTGTGGCCGGAACAGGCACCCAGCCACGGGACGGTGACTTGCGGTGCAGTCAGATGGGCCATGCGACCTGAGCGGGTCCCCATCAATGTCTGAGGTGTATGTTGCAGAGGGTTGCGGGGGACAGTGGAAGGTGTCCTCCAGGGCATGATGCAGAAGGTCTGATGTTATCTGGAAGCAGCAAATGGAGGAGTGGAAAGCGCAACCCTCGTTTTCACCAACAATTCGGTATCAGCTACATGAGGTTGAAAACTAGCCCCTATTCCATAGACTCAAATGCAACCAATGTACGACCAGTGAGTGTCCATGAATGTCGGGGAACACACTTAGTGGCACAGGTGCTGAGAGGGGATGCAGTCTGCGATGATGCCTGTACACACATATGAACTCCAACATTGCCAAATCAAGACTCTGTGACCTACTGGACCGCAGTGTAGGCCGGAGGCAGCGGTCAGCATGGGCCCACAGACACGTGTGCTTGTGAGGCATTTGTTTGCTTCACTGATATCAGGGAGTTTAGTGATATCACCCCTGCAGTAGACATCTGGTCACTGCCATTCATGACTCAGGACACAGTTTCACACATGGGACCTACTGGTCCGACGAGTGTGCCGAAGGCGGTAGTAGAGTGCGTCAACGAGAAAGGAGTAAGGCGGGCCTGTGTCGTGGAGGCCGTGATGGTCCTGAGGAGGCTGCCAAGGTCGCGGGCCTCGGGCTTGGAGCTTGCGCCGGCACGTGGTAGGCCCTCCTTGACACACGCCGGTGTCGGCAGGTGATCAGTGTGGCCTGGCTGCGCAGGGGCGGGCCTGACGGGTTCGTGGTCCAGCGTGCCGGGGTCCGGCAGGCGCGCAGCATCGCAGGCAACTCTGCTCACGAGGACGGCGTCGGCCTGGCTGCTCGTGCCAAGCTACCAAGGGGGTGAGCGGGGGCTATCTGAGAAGGTGTCCTTCCTTTCCCTGACGTGAGAGCGAGGGTCCCTATTTGGCCTAAGGTACCTACCTCAGCCAACCAGGGATCCCGGGTCTAACATTTGGTGGTCAGCGGTTGGGATTTGAACGTGTATTTGCAAATTCACTCACAGTAATTGGTGTACATTACAAGTTTAGCGCAGACCACGACGCAACCACATATTGTGTTTTTGATTTGTTGGTTCTATTTTTGAGCGACCTTTAAGCCACACATCATGTCTCAGAGGAGTCAAGTAGCCTGTGAGGCTGCAGAATTAGAGTTCGACATTGAGGCATTGCTTACCTACAAAGTTGATCAATTGAGGCAATTCTGCAGAGCTTTGGGATGTCCCATGAAAAGTAGCGCCAAGAAGGAGGAGTTGCACATGGCCTTGAGGGCCTGGTGGGAAGCCAAAGGGGCTCAGGAGACGGGTGATGTTGAGGTGGATGAGGATGACCCAGTGAATGGATTTGGTCCACAGGATTTGCTAGTGGAGGGACCAGCCTTAGGGGCTGGTAGTAGCCATTCAGGGAGGAGTTTTTCACCAGAAGAGCTGGAGGAAAACCAAAGGGTCAGAGAGCATGAGTTGGAGGTTTTAAAACTTAAAACTCAGGCAGAAGAGAAGAAGCTGCTCATTGAAAGTGAAAAGCGAGCAGAGGAGAGCAGGAACGCTCTCGCCTTGGAAGAGAAAAAGATTCTCTTAGTTCATGAGTTAAGCATGATGGAACTGGAAATGAAGGTTAAACAGGCAGAGTCCAGTTCAGATGGTAACAGCGTACAGCCAGTGCCAAGTGTGGATGATTACAAGCGTGCACTGGATGATTGGGTGTTGGTGAGCATGGCGAATGATTTGAAGGGGTTGCTCAACTTTGCCCCTAGGCAGCCTAGGCTCAGTAATTGTTTTCCAGGATTGCGCCAACCCGTGTTAGGGTGCGAGCTCTTTGATTCCCGGGAGCTGGCACAAGAGCCAGACCCCTGGTCATGGGTCCAAGGGTCTGAAAAGGCCTTAGAGAGGGAAGAGAGGCGAAGTAGAACCGTTAGGTCCCAGAGTAATGGGGGGGCATGCGGGCTAGCGCCCTGTCTCAAAAGAGAGGGAGGGAGTGTGAGCAGCATCCCCAGGGGTTCACCACCCCACCCCGGAGACTGGAGGGTTCCTTAGAGGAGCACCAGGTTGAAGGCCTAGCGCCTACTTGCCAGCTGTGTGAGGAAGAACACCTAGCGTCAGGAGGGCGTGGGGCATCTGTAACCAGAGCTCCCGCGGTCCTGAAGTTGGTAGGTGCCATTCCTAAATGGCAGGCACAGAAATCTAAATGGAAGGTTAAGGGAGGAAGGTGTCCCCCCGTGGGAAAACCCGTGGGACCGTGTCCAGCCAGTAGGGATAGGTCCCCTAGGAGTGACCAATGTAACCCCACTTCTAACCTGGAGGACAGGATAACTGGGAACAGTATCCTGACTGATGGGTCTTCAAGGGGTACCGCTCTAGGTGGGGGTTGCCAAGGGACCAGTACCCCTAGAGAGGCCCCAACTGCCAGGAAGTACCCACGGAGCGGCATAGTTGGCCCAGGGAGTAGTGACCAAGAGAATCCCCTGGGGTCAGGAAGGCAAAGAACAGGAGGGTGTCCCTGCGGTAGCGGGCCTGCATCCGTGTTCTATCGCCCCAAGCAGGGAAGTCCATCAAGGTAGTTGATTGGCCTACCCTGGCTTTTGGCTGGGAGGGGGTTTTGTTGGACTTGGCCCTTTTTGGCTAAAGTTCCCTAAACTTTTTGATTTCCCCTAGACCTTTTTTCTGACATGATGTTGCCAACTTAGATGCTTTGGACACTTTGCCACTGCTAAACAGTGTCAAAGTGCAAGTGCTCCCTGTATAAAGTGTAATGGTAATTGGTTGTCCATGATTGGTATGTTTGCCTTACTAGTAAAGTCCCTAGTAAAGTGCACTATGTGTGCCAGGGCTGGTAATGCAAATGCTACTAGTGGGCCTGCAGCACGAATTGTGCCACCCACACAAGCAGCCTTAAAGAGGGAACTCAGGCCTGCCACTGCAGTGCCTGCGCGCAGTTTGTTAAACTGCCATGTTGTTCGGATAAGTGCACCCCTTTCTATGCACATCAGACACCCCTATGGTAGGTCCAAGGTACCCCCTCGGCAGGGTGCAGTGCATGTGAAAGGTAGGACATGTACTAAGGTGTGTACCATGTCCTGACAGTGAAATAATCTCCATTTTGTTTTTCACTGTGGAAAGGCCATCTTGCCCATAGGATAAAATGGGGAGGCTGTGTAATATGTTTTCCAGCCTATCTTCCCAAAGGCTTAAGATGGAGAGGTGAAGTTTAGTGTGCCTGAACTCACAATGTAATAACACATCTTTTTATGAAGGTGGTTTTTGCATTGTGTGTTTAGAAGCCACTCTTTTAGAAGTGGCTGGGTTTTTGTGCTCTAACATTTCTGTGTGTCTCTGCCTGGTTGTGGATTGACTGTCTGGATTTGAAAGTGATAGGATCTGGGGAATGTCTTGACCCAGGGGAGGAGATGAGACAGCAACAGGCTGACCTGCATCTGGAGTGTTGGGGGGAGGAGTAGCCCCTAGAGGTGAAGAGGCCTGGGCGGCAGCCATAAACCAATGGCTCCGTCCCCTGCTGAGTGATTGCGGATCCAGACCCCCACTATCAAAGGAATAAAGTGTCACTGGCAGGGAGGCACCCAGAACTGGTTTGAACAGGGGTCAGTGCCCCCCTGAACACAAAGACTTCAAAGACATTTAGGGGTATAACTATGAGAGCTGAAGCCCCTGAACTTTGGAGAAATGGATTGATCAAGATTGAACAAGACTGAAGCTACTTCGTGGTCAAGAGGAACCTTTGCCAAGGAAGAAACAGCTGAAGAGACTGAAGGAAAGGACTGACCCTTGCTGTGTGTTCTGGGGCTGGCCTGCAGTTTGCTGCTTTAACCAAGGAGAGGCTAAAGGGACTTTGCTGTGTGCTGTGTCCCCCTGCTTGAAAGGACTTTGCTGTGTGCTGTGTCCGGAAGTAACTTATCCCCAAGGGCCCGAGGTGAGCTGGCTCCCTGTTGCGGAAACTCAGGAACACAAAAGTTTCCAGGAGAGTCTCAGCAACGCTGTGTGCGTATGCTTTTTGCAGCCTGAGACCCTCGTAAGAATTGCCCTGTGATCGTGGGAATCTGGAGTACAAGCGAGTCTCAGCGACGCTGTGTGCGTGTGCTTTTTGCAGCCTGAGCCCTTCGTGAGGATTGTCCTGTGATCGTGTGCACCGGAGTCCAAAAGAGTCTCAGCAACACTGTGTGCGTGTGCTTTGTGCAGCCTGAGACCTTCATGAGGATTGCCTTGTTATCGTGTACCCAGAGTTCAATTGAGTCTCAGCGACACTGTGTGCGTGTGCTTCGTGCATCCTGAGACCTTCGTGAGGAGTGCCCTGTGATCGTGCACCCGAAGCTCAAGTGAGTCTCAGTGACGCTGTGTGCGTGTGCCCTGTTGCAGCCTGAGATCTTCGTAGCATCAGCGGCCCGGACCGGCAGCCCCGAAGAGCTGGGCCGCCGGCCCGAGCCCGCAGTTGCCAGAGCGGGACCTCGAACCAACCTCGTCGAGGGAGGGCCCGAGTCCCACTGCACGGAATTCACAAAGATTGCATCGGAGGCCCAAGTTGTGGGAAGAGGAGAGGAGAGTGAGGTCGCATCCCCCAGGTAACGTGTGTCGACGCCTGGAGCGAGAAGTGGGCTCGGAGGGAGACACTCTCTGCCTCTCCCATTCCTGCAGTGCGAGCCTCTGCTTCGGCTCGTATCGCGGCCCGTACTTGCCAATGGAGTGGCAGTACCGGGGCCGGAGTGCGGAGTTGCACTTTTTGTTTACACCATACCCGTGTGGGGGCAACTGTTGACAGAGGCTGACTGCGAGTCAGTACGAGTGGCGGAGAGACCGCCTGAGGCACCTTGATCGGTGCTGGAGTGTATTGCGCATTGCATTGTTTCTGCATAACGAACTACCTGATTAGTGTATTACGCATTGCATTGTTTCTGCATAACAAACTACCTGATTAGTGTATTACGCATTGCATTATTTCTGCATAACTAAATATCTGATTGTTGCGTTACGCATTGCATTATTTTTACCTTGCAAAGTGCCTGATGCTAGCATTACGAACTGCATTATTTCTACATTGCAAAGTGCCTGATTCGAGCATTACGAACTGCATTATTTCTACATTGCAAAGTGCCTGATTCTAGCATTACGAACTGCTTAGCATTGCATTAGGACTGCAGTGGAACGTTTAGAAGTGCTCATTAATATCGCCAGAACTTACAAGGGCTGGCTGGCCTAACAACCGGCCAGGAAGAATATTACAAATACACATATGTTGGATTTATATCGTGTGGTCTTATCGAATATCTTTTTATATAAATTTATACTCGTTTTTATGAAACTCGTGTGGAGTCCATTTGTGGTGTCATCATTGGGTTGCTGTGAGCGTGGTTGCAAATACTTTACACATTTACCTTGAAGATAAGCCTGGCTGCTCGTGCCAAGCGACCAAGGGGGTGAGCGGGGGCTATCTGAGAAGGTGTCCTTCCTTTCCCTGACGTGAGAGCGAGGGTCCCTATTTGACCTAAGGTACCTACCTCAGCCAACCAGGGATCCCGGATCTAACACACCTCAAGCACAAAATTATGCTTCTTCTGTCTGAGTATCAAGTGTCACCTGGTAATAGCCAATTTGAGCAAAAAAGGTGTGTCCAGCACTGTAAAACCATAAGAAGTAACGAAAAATGAGCTGAACTGCAAGATTTTAATAGTGGTAATATGTACACCTATGACAAAGTCTTTCTATGCTCTTACCTTTATTGAATGTATCTGTGCTTAATCTTGTACTGTAACATACTTCCAAAGTTGTTTATATCAGCGTCCTCTCAGTGAGGCAAGATACGACATCTGTAAAAAGTAGTATGCACTGAATAACAAAATTCAAATGTTGATGGATATGAGGAAAAAACGAACGAATCCTAAATGTGATCGAACCTTTTATTGTAAGCAATTTAATATATGGGAGCAGTACTGAGGCATAATCTGAGGATTAACTAAGGATACATAAAAGATCATGCTGTATCTGTAAGTCAGAGACCTCCCATAGAGATCACTAAGTTCTCTCTCTCATATAATGTCACCGGGTATCTCCCCACATAGACATTAAACAACTAAAGCTAAATTACTGATATTCGAAATAGGCCTAAAGTGCATCCTACAAATAGAAAGGTCAGCATGTCTATTCCACGCCAACTTGCTCTCTAAATGCTACTCGAGAACTCTTGCCATATCTTTAAATCTGAGACCTCCCATCAACCTTACTGGGTTCTCTCTCTCGTATAATATCACCATGTATCTCTCCACACAGACATTAACCAGCTAAAGTTAGATTACTCATATTTAAATTGGGCTTATAATGCATCCTGCAGATGGAGAGGTCAGCACGTCTGCTACACGCCAGTTTGCTCTCTAAATGCTCTCTAAATGCTACTCGGGAACTCATTGCTTCTACCAACTATAACTAGCCACCCGTAATAGTATTAGCACTACCTGCTTGTGAAATTAATTCAAATTAAAGTCTTGCATGTGATTATACTCGTGCGAAGACATGTGGAGCACATATACGGGATGGCTTTCTATTCCCGACCATGTACAGGTATCCTTGTGAGTACGATATTCTCTGTAGCCTATTCTAATTGCCTAGCCTGTGCAGAATACATTCTAACTGCCGAGATCAAATGGCGTTCCCTGCCCCCGAACTTACCGCAATTTGCCTTTAGAGTATATATATATCAAAACCTGGCAATTTGTAAAAGCGAGAGAAGGGAATCTTCTACGCAAACTGGTAAAAGTAGATCAAGCTGTTCCGGTCCAAGCACTTTGCCTCGGGCTTTCCTTAGCTAGTACATATGCTGTGGCTATCTCGAACATAATAAAATGGGCATATCACCTTTTACACGCTGATCCTGGTTTTTAAGGCACATTTTAAAATTGGAAAATTTCAGAGATGAGTCGTTGCGATACACTTTCATCAAGAATCTTAATATAGCTCTCAACGTGTCTCACTGCACAGTAGCACTTTTACAAACTTTGACACCGGCACATTTGAAGCTCTTTTTAAAGAATCTGACTCCGAGAATAAGCTTCGACCTGGATGTAAAACACTGTATTCAATTAAAACACTACACACAATATGCAAAACATACCGAATATAAATCCCCTGAGAAATACACTTATTTTTCACTAGCTCACAGGGTACGGCGCTGTATTTTTCTACTGAGGTTGGAAATCCTCCCTTTGAAAGTATACATAGCAAAGTGGAATAGCTCTGAAAGCACAACAGGACTCTGTGTCTTGTGTAAGGGAGGAACTCAGGATCTACCTCATGTATTGACAGTTTGCCCTAATCCAACCTTGGTAGAAGCCTGCCGGCGGTATTTAAGGCCCATTTGTCTCAGATACAATGTTTCTTCTACACAGGTCTAATTAAGCTCTGTAAATCACCACCTGATGAATTTGCCTGTCATCAATTGTATAAATGCTTAAAGAGCTTTTTAAAGTTGTTTTAAAGTCTGTTATGATAAATGTTTTAAAATTATAAATGATCAAAACTGTTTTTAAGGGTATTACGATCAAAGTTTTATAACTGTGTCTGTTTATTTGTTGACCTCAGTAGAGGTCTATACCAAATAAACTTGTCAATGTAGTTACCCAGCACTTTATCCCCTCATCATTAGTTATCCCCCTGCTATCTCTGCCATTGTCTTGATTGAAGTTTGGTTTACTCCTTCACTCCACCCTTCTGTGACAGCTCATGCTTCTTACAACAAAAAAAGTACGTATTAATAAAAAAAAGGTGAAACCTAATGCATTTACCAATGCGTGTTTGCTTAGCCTTGATCACAGCATTCATAGCACTTTATCCCCTCATCATTAGTTATCCCCCTGCTATCTCTGCCATTGTCTTGATTGAAGTTTGGTTTACTCCTTCACTCCACCCTTCTGTGACAGCTCATGCTTCTTACAACAAAAAAAGTACGTATTAATAAAAAAGGCGAAACCTAATGCATTTACCAATGCGTGTTTGCTTAGCCTTGATCACAGCATTCATAGCACTTTATCCCCTCATCATTAGTTATCCCCCTGCTATCTCTGCCATTGTCTTGATTGAAGTTTGGTTTACTCCTTCACTCCACCCTTCTGTGACAGCTCATGCTTCTTACAACAAAAAAAGTACGTATTAATAAAAAAAGGTGAAACCTAATGCATTTACCAATGCTTGTTTGCTTAGCCTTGATCACAGCATTCATTAGCTTTAACAGCAAGTACAAGTAAAACATTGTTTCAAGCAGATTAAGTTCAGTAGAACCAAGAGTCATTTTGCGTACAGTTTCTTAAAGACCAGTCTCTTGTGCATAAGCGAACTAATTACCAGAAGAGTTACATTATAACCTGTAAATTGATCCAAGTTGTGAAAGAGCTTCCCTCTAGATGAAAGCTGTATAAAACCTCCTTGTATTCGAACATAAAGAGCTTATTTCCATAATTTATAGAAATCATATTAGGCAGAGCAGCACTATTTAAACGGTCAACCACTTTCATTAAAGGACTGATTTTAGCACTTTCATACTAGACAAAGCTGAAGCTCGGGTACATAGAGAAGCCTACGCAAATTCTCATTACGTACAGGTCCTTTTCAAAAGCTCGGGTAAAAAATAACACGTTTCCCTGTGGTTGCCAACCTATATATCTTAAAAACAGACACGGAAACCGTTTTCTTGCATACGATGTAAGAACGCATCGATCTGCAGAAACTTTACCTTGTAGCCAAGCAGACAGTGGGTGGCACTCGATTTGTAAATACGTGTGCTGCGCTCAAAATTCCTTGAGGGAAATGTACTTTGACGTTAGGCATATATTTTGGAGCTCTACTCACTGTAAGTCATGCTCACACATTGACAAGACAAAACAGAAAAGACAGAGCCTATAATCTTGCATGGTAACAAAGTCCTAAAATGTTATGTAAAATTGACAAAATTACATTCTTGAAAAAGAATGTCGGAAAACAACTAGGAAGAGTGCAATACAATATGAACCGGATCCCAGCACCATACAAGAAAAGCTAAACTGTGAAACACTCCTGATACAGCAAATGTTTTCCGCCACCCCATAGGCCGTGGTTTTCAGGAGGAGGCAAGTGAGGCCCAAGTAGTCTTGTTGATGGGTTGCTTGCGAGGCACAGCAGGCCTATCCAAAAACCAGTCAGAGCCAAGAAGCACATTTTGGGTCCGCTGCCTCCGCCCGGCTTCCACCCTTGAGAGAGGCTTATGACTTTGTGAAACTGAGTGTAGACCATATCCCCACCTTCATGCAGTGGATGTAAATCAGTAACCAAGCGGTGTGGGCAGAAAATAAATACATCCACAATTGTGGGGACCACCAATGCCCTCAAAGGATGGACCGCCCTTGCATACGCTCACAGAGAAGCTGGTTCTCTTACCATTCTGTGAAGGAGCTACATTTTTTACTCGTACATTGTCAGTACACAGCTAGCCAGGGTGCCTGTTATATAAGTGGGATACAGACGATCTTTGGCTGCTGCATGGCGTGTTTTATGCACTATGGCCCCGGTGCAGCTCTGTGGCTTTTCACATTTAGGTCCTTTGCAAACCAGGCTGTTATACCTACTCAGGCTCTCTTTCAATGGCGCACAACCAGTAACTCGCTCGGGTGATGTGTTGTCTACAGAAAAATAGCAAAAATCAAAGACTTGCGCCTGCAAGCAGTGATATATCTCCCCTCCCAGCTTTACAGTTCACCGGACCTGAGCATTCCAGCCCTCACAACGTCACAGACCCCAGCTTTACAGTTCACCTGAGCATTCCGACCCTCTCAACGTCACACACCCCAGCTTTACAGTTCACCTGAGCATTCCAGCCCTCTCAACGTCACACACCCCAGCTTTACAGTTCACCTGAGCATTCCAGCCCTCTCAACGTCACACACCCCAGCTTTACAGTTCACCTGAGCATTCCAGCCCTCACAACGTCACACACATTAAAAGAAAACTGACTTATACTAAAGATCTAATGACCGAAAAGCTACATCTTACCCGATAGGCCTAAAAGGCAGAGCACAGTCAGAGCAAGCGCTATCGCCTTCATGTTCACTCTGAAGGAGCTTCAGGTTGTGCCCTAGGGAAATGGAAATATTGCAGAAGTGAGTCCATCGCTTTTATATCAGGGGGCAGCTCCGTTTCCTGGGAAATTCACCATCTGCAGGTCGCTTCCCAATCACAATCTTATCATTGTTTACGTACCTTGTACGAGGCAGGATGTTAAACATGTACCTTGTACCAGGGAGAACGGTAAACATGCTTGAGGTCTGATGACGTGTAATAATTGGCCAAAGGTTGAGACGTTTGTCATAGCTTTATTATGGTTCTGTGGATCCGTCTTGTTGTGGTATACAAATACGACTCAATTTGCCTTTTTTCGCAGCAAAGAAAAAATGGCGGCAGCGGAACTAGGATTGCTACATCAGCAGGAACAGGAGGCATGTGAAGGTTCTATACAGAAGATTGGCCTGGCCTAAATGTGTAAGCTAAGTATTTAGCATAATGTGTATTTTTCAAACCTAACCCCTTAACTGCAGCCCCCTCTCCCCCCCCACACACACACACACACACACCAGTGCTGAGCCCTTTTTTGGCTATTTGGGAAGTCTGCACTTAGGGCTCCATATTTTTTTTCCCACATAAGGTATCCATGGCAAGTTTGTGACCTTTTTCCCCAATATACTAGGGACTTTAAAGGTACTCAGGGATTGTGGATTCCCCTGGAGGAGAGACCCAGAAAATAGGCAAAATATAGCAAACTCTTGAGGTTTTTTTTTTTTTGTTTTTTTTTAAAATAGGTAAAAAGTGTCCGGATAAAAGTGTCTGATTGTTTTCCTAAAAATGTCATCATCGAATGGTTTGCTGTGCTAACATCACCATCTAACCAGCTTTCAGGAATATGCAGAGCTGAATGAAAAAAGCTAATTTTGTACCACAGTCTTGCCATTTTTCAAAGAGGTAGCCCAATATTTGTATTTTTGTGCTTTCAACATACTTTCAGTTTGTGGTGGAAACCAGTATGAAACAGATAGGTGATTTAGGTACGCTATAGATTTCTAAAAAGTAGACAGAATTCTGAATTCAGCAAGGGGTAATATGTGTAGATCCTTGGAGGTTTTCCCAAAGAAAAGAACTGTTGAAATAAATAACTATTGAAAATGAGTAGAAAAAACTGTCATTTGTGACAACGTTTTAATTTGTAACTTTTAGTCACGATGGCCGATTTACAAAAGCAATATGCTATCACGTTTGCTACACCCTTCTGGTTAATTTCATTTCTCCCTGTACTAATTTACCACTAATTATTTTTGGGTTCCGGAGAAGCGTGCTACTCACCGAACAGCACTTTGATGCCTCGTCAGGGGTAGTAAAGGCTATCTAAAAGCAATTACAATATATTCTCTGCTTAAACGTATTGGCATTGTATAGAAACTCAAATAATAATAAATAATAATAAATCACCATGTACTTGTGCAAACTTAACCTCTAAACATGTAAAGCGCTCTGTTATCTTTGGGTCGAGCCAGCGCTAAAGAAAACTCAAATAATAATTGTATGTAGTCTAAAATATATTTTCTGTCATTTTCAGGTAGAACATCTTTTGGACACACAGCACCTAACATCATATATGGAACAACAGTAACTCCATTTTGGAAGTGCCATCCTCCATATAGTGTATGTATCCTCATTCACAGTCATCTCCTGGGGGTGTTCACCAATATTACATTAAAGAAATAGTTACTGAATTCGAGACATGAATTTAGTGTATAGGCAGGATTTACTGCAATCTGATTCTCCTCTTGATGTCTTTGAAAACCTACCCCTCCAAAAACAAAAAACATAAAAGTCAGAAGAGGTTTTGCAGTTGCAGTTCGATGCTCAAGGTGTTAGAATAACCTCCCACAACACTAGAAGCAAAACAAATTACCCGGTTTTAGGAAGGAACTACATGTCAATTTTATACTATAAGGCCTTCTCCTAAATTGTACGCTCACAGGTGGGGTGGTTTTGTGTTAAGTGTGGAACTGGCGCCTCCCGGGTATGCGTAATTCGCTGTTCACAATCTATGCGGTGCAAAAGGTGAAGGGAATACACACCCTGAACCCTCCCACTGGACCGTTTGCACGATCCACTATTAAACAGTAACACTTGTCCTATGCACACGCTGGTATCATCAAGATAAGTATCTGTTTATATATCTTATGTCATGATCATATTTATGTAAAACACAAAATACAGTAAGATCAATTGTTATTAATGCTTTTTCAATAATTAGTCGTTGGGTGTTCTGTTGTTCCTTTATTTCACACGAAATAGCTCTGCCTTCACACGAAATTGCCCAGCCAACAGCCTTATGATGACATAAGATATATAAACAGATGCTTATCTTGATGATACCAGCGTGTGCATAGGACTTCTCCTAAATTGTGTTTCAACCATTTCCAACTCAATTTGTGCCTTATCTTGTAGTTGTACGCAGACATTATTATTTAAAATAATTATAACACCTCTATTATTAGTACTACTAATATAATAATAATACTAATAATACTAGTAATAATAGTAATATTACTAATAATTATAAATGCGTACATACATTTATTAGAACAAAACCTGACGTCACTACTTGATATTTATAAATGTTTATTTAGTCTAAATGTTATTTTTAAATCCCCTCCCAGCACTTAGATCCAATGTTTTTTTAACATAGCGCACAACCAGTAACTCACTTCTGTGATGTGTTGTCTACAGAAAGATAGCAAAAATCAAAGTGCTTCGTGTGCAAGCAGTCATATATCTTCACTTCCAACCTTACAATTCACCTGAGCATTCCAGCCCTCACAACATCACACACATTAAAAGAAAACCGACTTATACTAAATATCCAATGACAGAAAAGCTACATCTTACCCGATAGGCCTAAAAGGCAGAGCACAGTCAGAGCAAGCGCTATCGCCTTCTTGTTCATATTGAAGTAGCTTCAGGTTGTGCTCTAGGGAAATGGAAATATTGCAGAAGTGAGTCCTCAGCAAAGTCCTAGAGTTTATCAATGACTAAGGCAACAAACGTTGCCAGCAGAATGTTTATCTGCTGCCTGAGTTAGGAGCAGTAATAAAAGCATGACCGAATACCCAGTACTTTCCGCTCTCGATTCAGAAGGGATTTGCGTTCCTCTAAGAGGCCTGGGCAGAGGCAGACAGTGTATTCAAAGGATTTCTCACATAAGCCACAACCCCTGCATGTTGTTAGGGCCGGTGCCATCTGGCAAGGTGTTTTAAAAAAGGCCATTCCTCCAAACTGAGGGCCACAAATCTTGCCTTCTGGAATTTGGAGTAGATGCAAGTCAGGTAAGATGGAGGAGACGCTGGCTGATAGGAGTTAATGACCATCCAGGAATGCTTACGCTTGGCTGAAGAGGCCTTGTCAGAGTGGTATGAACAGAGATGTACACATTTCTTAATGCATTGCTTTAAGGCGGGTTGACTCAAGTTGGAAGCCCAGAGCTCTCTCAAGCTCTGGGTATTTAGACTGTCCTCAAGATGCAGATGATGCGATTGCCTGGGTGCTTAGGTTTTAATCGCAGCCCATAGCAGCACATCTAAGAAGCCACCCCTGGCAACCCTGAGTTTGTCGCATAGGTTTAGAAAATCACCAACTCTGGTGGCCTGATGATCGTAGAGGCCCATCTCCAGCCTGATCGCAGAAGAGGATTTCGGCAGGCAGAGGACGAATTTGTATATCCTGGAGACAAGTTTATTCAGTAATTTACAATCTTTTCCCAGTAGAATTTCTCCAATGTAGGACAAAGATGGTAAGATTTGTGCCCTCATAACTTCCAGGAGGGGGAAAAGACTTGGCCCAGCAATGTGGTTGACAGTTTTGATAGAGTAATCCATAGGGCCAGGGCTTTTACTTCGATCTCCTTCTGTTGGCGAGCATGGGAGCCTCTTGCGTCGATGAAGACCCCCATGTACTTGTATGACTGGTCCTTCGTGATCTTGTTACATTGTAGAACCAGCGACCCCCCTGACTTGATTTCCTTCCAAGCGTTACAACTTTAGTTTTGTTTAAATTGACTTTCAAGCTGTTAATCGATGTGTAGGACTGCAGCAGATGTAAGAGTCTCTGCAACTATTCTTCAATCAATCAATCAATCAATCACAGAATTTGTAAAGCGCACTACTTACCCGCGAGGGTCTCAAGGCGCTAGGGAAAAAAAGGGGGGGGTGCTGCTACTGGTCGAACAACCAGGTCTTGAGTAGCCTCCTGAAGGTCAGCAGGTCTTGGGTCTGTCGTAGGCTTAGTGGAAGGGTGTTCCAGGTCTTGGCGGCGAGGTGGGAGAAGGATCTGCCGCCGGTGGTAGTTCTTCGAATGCGAGGGACGGTGGCGAGGGAGAGGTCGGCGGAGCGGAGTTGGCGGTTGGGGACGTAGAAGAGGAGTCGTCTGTTGAGGTAGGCTGGGCCAGTCTTGTGGAGTGCCTTGTGTGCGTGGATGAGGAGTTTGAAGGAGATTCTCCTGTCGACGGGGAGCCAGTGCAGGTTCCTCAGGTGGGGGGTGATGTGGCTGTGGCGTGGTACATCGAGGATCAGGCGTGCGGAGGCGTTTTGAATGCGTTGCAGTCGCATGATGAGCTTGGCCGGGGCTCCCGCGTAGAGGGCGTTCCCATAGTCAAGTCTGCTACTGACGAGGGCCTGGGTGACTGTTCTTCTTGTGTCTGTCGGGATCCACCTGTAGATCTTGCGAAGCATGCGGAGGGTGTTGAAGCAGGAGGATGAGACTGCGTTGACTTGCTTGGCCATGGAGAGCGTTGAGTCGAGGATGACTCCCAGGTTGCGTGCGTGGTCGGTGGGTGTCGGGGCTGCTCCCAGCGTCGTTGGGCACCAGGAGTCGTCCCAGGCTGAGGGGTTGGAGCCGAGGATGAGGACCTCTGTCTTCTCCGTGTTCAGTTTTAGTCGGCTGATCTTCATCCAATCGGCGACGGCCTTCATTCCTTCATGGAGGTTGGATTTGGCGGCGAGGGGGTCCTTGGTGAGGGAGAGGATCAGTTGAGTGTCGTCGGCGTAGGAGATTATGTTGAGGTCGTGCTGTCTGGCGATGCGTGCGAGCGGGGCCATGTAGATGTTGAACAGTGTTGGGCTGAGGGACGATTCCTGGGGTACACCGCAGATGATCTCGGAGGCTTCGGATCGGAATGGTGGGAGGCGGACTCTCTGGGTTCTGCCGGCGAGGAAGGAGGTGGCCCATTCCAGGGCCTTGTCTCGGATCCCTGCGTCATGGAGGCATGCGCGTAGAGTGCAGTGGCAGACAGTGTGGAAGGCGGCGGAGAGGTCCAGCAGGATGAGGGCTGCGGTCTCACCGTTGTCCAGCAGGATCCTGATGTCGTCGGTGGCGGCGATGAGGGCAGTCTCAGTGCTGTGGTTGCTGCGGAACCCCGATTGGGATGGGTCCAGGATGCTGTTTTCTTCGAGGTATCGGGTTAGCTGTTTGTTGACGATCTTCTCGAGGACCTTGGCTGGGAACGGAAGCAGGGAGATGGGCCGGAAGTTCTTGGGGTCTCTCGGGTCCGCCTTGGGTTTTTTGAGTAGGGCGTTGATCTCTGCGTGTTTCCAGCTCTCTGGGAAGGTCGCGGTCTCGAAGGAGAGATTGATGACGTTGCACAGGTGGGGTGCGATGGAGCTGCTGGCTTTGTTGAAGATGTGGTGCGGGAAAGGGTCTGACGGGGAGCCGGAGTGTATTGTGCTCATGGTCTTGATGGTGTCCTCGATGTTCACGCTGGCCCAGGCTGGCAGGGGGTCGTGGTCGATGGTGTGCGGCGGGTCTGGTGCATCGATCTTAGTTGGGGCTGTCTGGGTGTTGAAGCTGTCGTGGATGTCGGCGATCTTGCGGTGGAAGAAGGTGGCGAGGGAATCGCACAGGGGTTGCGACGGCGGGATGTCGTTGGTGTTGGAGCTGGAGTTGGAGAGTTCCTTCACGATGTTGAAAAGCTCCTTGCTGTTGTGTGCGTTGTTGTCGAGGCGGTCTTTGAAGGAGATTCTCTTGGCGGACTTGATGAGGTGGTGGTGGTTACGGATGGCGTCTTTGTGGGCTGCGTGGCTGTCCGGTGTCTTATCACTGTGCCATTTCTTCTCTAGTTTCCGGCAGATACGCTTGGAAGCTAGGAGTTCCGAGGTGAACCAGCTGGCTCTTTTGGTGGTGTCACTGTAGGTGAGTTTTTTCAGCGGGGCGAGGGTGTTGGCACAGTCGTCCATCCATCGTCTGAGGTTGCAGGCAGCGTCGTCGGTGTTGGATGGGTCGGAGGGAGGGCTGAGAGCGAGGGTTGCCCGAAGTTGGTCTTCGGTGACTTTGCTCCAGCAGCGGCATGGGATCTGTTGGGTGCGGTGGTGTGTGGTGGGTTTCTGGAAGGTGAAATGGATGCAGCGGTGGTCGGTCCAGAGGAGTTCCGTGGTGTGGCTGAAGGAGACGTGGGAGCTTGAGGAGAAGATGGGGTCAAGCGTGTGGCCGGCGGAATGGGTCGGTGTTGTGACGAGCTGGCTCAGACCGAGGTTGGCGAGGTTGGCGATCAGGGTGGTGGAGTTGCTGTCGTTGTTGTTCTCCAGGTGAAAGTTCAGGTCTCCGAGGAGGATGTAGTCGGTAGAGGTCAGGGCGTGCGTGCTGATGAAGTCGGCGATGGAGTCGCTGAACTGGGGTCGGGGCCCAGGGGTCTGTAGACAAGGGTGCCTCTAAGGGTGGTGTTGGGGTCCGTGTGGATCTGGAAGTGCATGTGTTCGGCGGTGCTGAGAGTGTCGTCGGTGCTAGTCGAGACCCTGATGGTGTTCTTGTGGACGATGGCGATTCCTCCTCCTACTGCGTTGACGCGGTCTCTGCGGGTGATCTTATAGCCGTCTGGGATGGCTATGGCGATGTCGGGGGCGGAGGAGTCGTTCATCCAGGTCTCTGTCAGGAAGGCGACGTCTGGTGATGATGTGTCGAGCAGGTCCCAGAGCTCGACGGCGTGTTTGCGTGCGGAGCGGGTGTTCAGTAGGATGCATCGGAGGTGGTTGAGGTCCTTCTTGGCGGGCGCCTCGGTGGCTCTGAGGCTGGTGTAGCTGCAGTTCCGGCAGGTGAAGGGACCATGGATGCGTTTCGGGGCGGCCTTGAAGCAGTTGTGCGTCCGTCCGGGGTTGAGAGCGTGGAGTGTGGTGGCATTGTATCGGCGTCGGTCCTCGAGGCTGGTGCGGGGGGCGCACGGCCCAGGGGTTCTGGCGCTGGGCGCGGTCCAGGCGCGGACGGGCGCAGACGGGCTTGCCTTAGGCGCGCCTTCGACACACCAGCGGCGCGCCCGCTGCACGCGGCCGCCATATATGGGGAGGTGGGAGGGAGGAGCAGCTGGGAGGCGGGAGGCAGGGGCAGCGAATGGGCAGTCAGGGGGGCGGGGCCGCAGGGGATGCAGCGGCGGGAGTGGAGAGAGGCAGCGAGGGGTACAGAAGGCAAAATGGGCACAGGGAAAATGGGGGTAGCGAGGGAAACAGAAGGAAAAAAGGACACAGTTCAATGGGGGCAGCGAGGGAAACAGAAGGAAAAAAGGACACAGTTCAATGGGGGCAGCGAGGGAAACAGAAGGAAAAATGGACACAAGGAAAATGGGGGCAGCGAGGGAAACAGAAGGAAAAAAGGACACAGTTCAATGGGGGCAGCGAGGGAAACAGAAGGAAAAATGGACACAAGGAAAATGGGGGCAGCGAGGGAAACAGAAGGAAAAAAGGACACAGTTCAATGGGGGCAGCGAGGGAAACAGAAGGAAAAATGGACACAAGGAAAATGGGGGCAGCGAGGGAAACAGAAGGAAAAAAGGACACAGTTCACTGTGTAGCTGAAGCGGGTCCAGGACATCTGCGAAAAGCAGATTGCTGATATGTTCTCCACAAATATTTGGAGAGTGGCTGTTGATGGTGTCAGGGGCTGTAGACAGATCAGAAATGAACAAGTTGAAAAGGAGAGGGGCTAGCACCCACCCCTGCTTTACAAACCTCGTAGTTGGGATTTTTCTTGACACGCATGCTTCATCACTCAATTTGATGTGGATCCAAATGTTAGAGTGTAACTGAATGATGGGCTTCATGAGCTTGGATGGAATGCCCCATTTCTTTAGTTTTGGCCAGAGGGCTCCCTATGGCACTTGGTCAAATGCCGTCTTAAAGTCTACAAAGCAGCAATGCAATAATGTGTGCAAGGTGATTGCATTATCAGATTAAATAGATGGGCTAACAAGGTGGATAATGTGCCAGATGTTGCCATAAATCCCATTTGATTAATCTCCACCCATTGCTGCAGATCCTACGGCAGTAGACTGGCATAGAATATAGCTTCGCTGTCCAGAAGCGCAATCAGCCCTTACCCTGTGGGTTCACTATCTCTGCTCAGTCGGTTGCAACATGTTATGTCAAAGACCAGGTCAGATGGGGCCCCTGACCCAATTGCCTCCCCCAGGACCTCTTCAAGCAGGACATTCCTTTCTGGGCAGATAAGATCACACTGGTTTTCGATTACTGCTTGAGGGGCTCGGTAATCCTGGAGTCATGGTGTTGGTCTATGATACAGCCCTTTTATAAAGGGGGCTCCAAATCAGATCCTAGAAATTATAGACTGATTGCGCTTCTGGACAACAAAGCTACATTGTATGCCAGTTTACTGCTGTAGGAACTGCAGCACTGGATGGAGATGAGTGGGCTTATCCTGAAGAATCAAATGGGATTTTAAGGCAACATCTGGGACATTATCCACCTTGTAGATGTGTATCAGCATCTTGAATTGGTATCTTTTCTAGATGGGTAGGCAGTGGGGGTTCCTGAAGTGGGGGGTGATGTGGATCCATTTGGGGAGGTTTAGGATGAGTCTGGCAGCTCAATTCTGTATTGTCTGGAGTCTCGTGGTGATTCCTGCATAGAGCGCATTGCGGTAGTCCAGACGGCTGGTCACTAGGGCTTGAGTGATGGGTTTCTTGGTGTTGACGGGGAGCCATCTGAAGATGTTTCGGAGCATGCAGAGGGCGTGGAAGCAAGCAGAGCAGACCGCGTTGATCTGGAACTTCATGGTGAGTTTACTGTCCAGGATGATCTCAAGGTTGCGGGTGTGGTCTTTTAGTGTGGGTCCGAGATCCGAAGGCCACCAGGTGTCGATTCACAGGGAGGTGTTATTCCCAAAAATCATCACTTCCGTCTTGTTCATGTTGAGGTGTAGGCAATTGATCTTCATCCAGTCGGCGTCACTCATCATGCAGTTGTGGAATTTGGGCCTAGTGGTAAAAGGGTCTTCTGAGAGCGAAAGGATGAGCTGGGTGTCATCTGTGTATGAAAAGATGTTGAGTCCATGGGTTCTGACAACGTTGTCCAGGGGCGTCATGTAAGTGTTGAACAGGGTGGGGCTGAGATTGAGATTGGGATGAACCTTGAGGGGCACCTCAGATGATGCTCTTGGCTTCTGAAGTGAAGGGTGTAGGCAAATTCTCTGGGTTTGTTTTGTGAGGAAGGGTGCGATCCATTTGAGGGAGTCTCCTTGAACTCCAATGTCATTGAGTCTCTTGATGAGTGTTTGGTGAGATACAATATTGAATCCTGCAGAGAAGTCAGTGAGGATCAGGGCCACTGTTTCTCTCCAGCCCAGGAGGGTTCTGATGTTGTCGAGGGATCAATAAGGTTGGTCTCGGTCCTGTGGTCGGTGTGGAACATGGAATCGGAAGCGTCCAGCAGGTTGTTTCACCCCAAGTGTTCGGTGAGGTGGTGGTTGATGGCATTCTCGAGTACTTTTGTGGGGAAGGGGAGCAGAGAGATGGGACGATTGTTCTTGAATTCACTCAGTTCAACGGAGGGTTTCTTGAGGAGGGTTCTGACCTCTGCATGTTTCCATCCATCTGGGAAGGTGAGGCCATGGTGATGGATGTGTTGAGAATGGAGATGAGTTTGCAGCTGATTACCTTGCTCCTGAGGTTCAAGAGGTGGTGGGGTTAGGGGTCCGTGGGTGCTCCAGAGTGGATGGAGTTCATGATGGCTGTGGTGCTCTGTGTGGTGAATTGTTCTCATGCAGTGAGCGGGTGACTGTGGGTCGCATTGGTTGGTGTGAAAAGGTTACAGAGGTTGGTGGGTGAGGGTTCGAAATTTCAGTGGATGGTGGATATCTTGTTGTGGAAACAGTCCGGTGGCTGATGGGTAGTAGAACTCTCTGACGATGCTGAAGAGCTCCTTGCTGAGGTTGGAGCTTGTTTCAACCCAGTGTGGTAGGGCACCTCTTTTCCTGTCTTTTAGCCGTTAATGATATTTGTTGAGGGCTGTCTTGAAGGTGACTCGGTCTGTGGGAACTTTACTGGTGTATCTACATCAATAGGGGGACAAGAAGGGCTTTACAAGAGGTCCAACATACGTGCCCTAGCAAGCATATAACAACATGTGGTATGTAGTTCCTCGAAAATAAGGGTGAAGAGAGAGTGTGTGTGTGTGGTAGAGGGGGGAATTCCACTTGTAGGAACTAGGGTCCTCACACACCAAGCAAGCTAGGTGTCATGCTTCATCATATGGACCTGCCCCTCGTCGGGTCGGCGCTGCAATACCCGACAGGCACCCGTACAGGGGCTCTTGAGCGGGGATCTTTTATTCCAAGCAGTATGGTGAAGTGCGTGTGTGGGGCCTCTAGGGTGTAGATGTGGGTGGGTGGTGATGGTTAAAACAAGTTGGATTGTCCAAAAACAAGACTTTATTAAGGCTGGCTATCCACCTGACTAAAAACAAATGAAGAGTGGCAGCTTGCTGTGTTAATGATTCAGCTCAGCTTTGCTCATCTCTGGTGGTCAACATGTTTCATGCCCTGCGGTCCTATCGATCCTCGGCATTTCATCAGGACCTAACGTGAATAAAATCTATCTACACTGTGTGGAGGGTGCAAATGCTACCTACCACTAAGAGAACAGTCTTCTCAATTTCGTTGGGTGATCACAAGTAGTGTCACCACTAGTTCCCATCCGTGTTCAAGCGGGGTTGAGACACCAAGATTCTAGTGTCATATGACAGCTGCTCCAGTTGGCTGCAAACCTACCCCCACGCCGCTTCAACCGGGAAGGACGCTAGTTCCTACAAGTGGAATTCCCCCCTCTACCACACACACACACTCTCTCTTCACCCTTATTTTCGAGGAACTTTACTGGTGTGCCATCTTCTTTCTAGCTAATTGCAGTTGTGTTTCATTGTCCTGAACCTAACGTGAATAAAATCTATCTACACTGTGTGGAGGGTGCAAATGCTACCTACGACTAAGAGAACAGTCTTCTCAATTTTGTTGGGTGATCACAAGTAGTGTCACCACTAGTTCCCATCCGTGTTCAAGCGGGGTTGAGACACCAAGATTCTAGTGTCATCTGACAGCTGCTCCAGTTGGCTGCAAACCTACCCCCACGTCGCTTCAACCGGGAAGGACCCTAGTTCCTACAAGTGGAATTCCCCTCTCTACCACACACACACACTCTCTCTTCACCCTTATTTTCGAGGAACTTTACTGGTGTGCCATCTTCTTTCTAGCCAATTGCAGTTGTGTTTCATTGTCCTGAGTTCTGGCAAATACCAACTGGAAAACCTGATAGGGGCAGTTGGTGATCCAGGCGGAGAAGTTCTGGAGGGCCTATTCAAGGTTGGTTGCAGAGTCAGGATGGGTGGTGTTGAGGACAATCTTCCACTGGGTCTCCGTCACTTTGTTCCAACTGTGGTGGGAGGAGCGGGGAGGCTTGGTGGTGGTGGAAGGGGATCCTGCGATAGTGAAGTGAACGATGGTGTGGTCTGATCGGGTGATTTCGGTGACATGGCTGTACTTGACTCTGTTGCTGGTCGTGAAGACCGGGTTGAGCGTGTGGGGTTGGCGACCAGTTGGGCGAGGCTGATGTTGCTCATGCTTTCCAGGAGGTTGGCAGAGTTTGCGTCTTTGGGGTCTTCGAGGTGGAAGTTGAGGTCACTGTGGAGTCAATAGTGATGAATTAGGGGATGGCATTGCAGAAGCCGGATTGTGGTCCTGGGTGTTTGTAGGCGAGGGTGCCTCTGATGGTTATTCTGACGTCAGTTTGGAGTTGGAAGTTGAGGTGTTCCATGATCAGTGTGGTGTTGCCTTCAGTGGTGGTGCAACAGATGGTTTCCTTGTGGGTGATGGCGATGCCGCCTCCTTGTTTGTTGGTTCTCTCCCAGTGAATCATCTTGTAGCCATTGGATGTCGCAGTGGTGATGTCGGGGGTGGAGGAGGGGTTGAGCCAGGTCTCTGTGATGAAGATAACGTAGGGGTGAGGGTGGAGATGGTGTCCCAGATTTGGTAGCGTGTTTGCAGAGTATTCTGACATTGAGCGGGAGGAAGCAGAGTGGTTCCAGGTTGGTACCAGGGTGGTACTGGTCGGGGTATGCAGGATGTCCTGAGTTGCAGGTGAAAAGTCAGCGCCAAAAAGTCCGAATGTTGATATAGGAGATGTGATGCAGCAGTTGTTTGTGGCATCTGAGGTCCAGGGCTTGGAGCTCAGTGGTGGAGTATTAGTGGGTGGCAGGAGTGCCAAGGTTCCTGGCGCTGAGCATGGCCCAGGCACGGACGGGCGCAGATTAACTTACCTTTGGTGAGCCTTCAGTGCGCCACGGGGCACCCACTGTGCTTGACTGCTGCCCTGCTGTGCTTGGGCCTCCATTAAATAGGTCCTAGGTGGGGAGTTGGGCGCTGGGAGGCAGGAAGCTAGAGCAGCA
Source organism: Calotriton arnoldi (assembly GCA_963921515.1). Lineage (NCBI taxonomy): Eukaryota > Metazoa > Chordata > Amphibia > Caudata > Salamandridae > Calotriton > Calotriton arnoldi. The sequence continues at coordinate 960,103 of CAWUFW010003217.1, forward strand.
GGGAAAAAGGAGTGAGGCGAGCTGGCTCCTGCTCAAAAAACAGCGGGAACAGCAAGCTGAGAACAACAGTGGGTGAAGAGTTAAAAGTAACAACAGTGAGGCTGAACTAACAATCCACTGGTAGCGACAATGAACAGAGGATTAACTTAACAGCAGCACAATGAGACAAAATGCAGGCAACAGTGAGCAGTGGACTAACTTAACGGTAGCAAAATGAGGCAAAATGTAGGCAACAAGAGTACAAGCAGAGGAGAAGAACAATGTAGCACTAATCACAAAACAACACAATACAGTTCACCGCCAGGCAGAGTCAGGGGGACCTGCTGAGTCCGCAAGGTGGGAGCGAATTGAAGATCTGCTAAAGGGGTTGCGCTGTGGCCTTCATTAAATAAGTCCTGAGCGGGGTTGAGGCACTGGAAGGAGGGAAGCTGGAGCGGCAGGAAAAAGGAACAAGCAGTGAGTTGAGTCGGGACCTGCTAAAAAGAAATGGCAGGAACAGCAAGAGGAGAACAACAGTGGGTGAAGAGTTAAAACAACAACAGTGAGGATGAAATAACAATTCACAGGTAGCAACAGTGTGCAGTGGACTAACTTAACAGCAGCAAAATGAGACAAAATGCAGGCAACAGTGAGAGTGGACTAACTTAACGGCAGAACAATGAGACAAAATGCAGACAACAAGAGAGTATGAGCAGAGGAGAAGAACAATGTTGCGCTAATCACAAGACAATACAATACTGTTCGACAATAGGCAGAGTCAGGGATACCTGGTAAGTCTGCAAAATGGGAGCAGATCAAGGATCCGAAAGTTTAGGTCAACTGCAATAGAGCATGGATTAGATACAGGGACCAGCCTTGGCCCACTGAAACAGTACCTTGGTTCGCGGTTGCCTAGACGTCGAGGACGAGATGCGAAGAGCAAATGAAGCGATGCATTGGCTCTGAGCTGTGGAAAGTCAAAGGTGCATCAGGAATGTAGGCAATGTGCCACACCGGTGACGCGATGTCCTTGCAGCTGCGAGGATGCGTCAGCATCAATGGAGATGCAATCCACTTGATCCTCGCAGCAGTGACAATGCGTCGATGGTGATGCACCAGTTCTGAGTGGTGAAGCAGCATTGATGTATGGATTTTAGCTGGAGCAGCACTTTATACCAACTTCTAAGGGTCCAGGACTGGATTAGCACCACTTTGCAAATGCAAAATGAATAATTTATGGACAGAATGCATAACAATGTCATACATTCACCTCAGTACAGAGATCTGGGCCGAAATCCATTGTTATTTTGCTCCCCATGCCATTCCAGTTTGAACCCAGTCATATGCAAATCAGTCTTGACACCCTGCCCAATGGGAGCAGTCCAGCCCTAATTACCTGGCCAGATCCTCCCTGGACTGGAAACAAGCATCCTAGGACCGGTTTCGGGGTTTCACCCCTCATCAGCCAGGATAGCTTGACTCCAGTGGCATGGAGAGCACAGGGCCCACATCTGGACATACCCATCCCACTCGGGGTGACAAATGCAAAAAGAACAATTGAGACTTTGCAAGGCATGATTATCAGATGGCTGAGTCCAGGTGCTGTAGCAAGGTGAGTTGGAAGTCTTTTATGTCCCTGAGCCTTCAATCAGGAGGCGATCCAGCAAGTCCTTGGAGTCACTTCGGTTCTGGGTTGGAGAGATGCAGTTCCAGTACTTCTCACTACCAGGCTAAAGGGCAGCAGGCAGCAGGAGTCCACCAGAGTAGCAGTCCAGCAGAGTGGCAGTCCTTGTAACAGCACAGCCAAAATTATTTTTGGCAGAGTAACCACAGGTCCAGAAGTGTACTGAAGTTTTGGTGTCGGAGGTCTAGTACTTATAACCAGTTGTGCCTTTGAAGTGGGAGAGACTTCAAAGAGAGGCCTTTGAAGTGCACAGAGTCGCTGCCCTTCCTGCCCTGGCTCCAGACTCACTACAGGGGGGGTATGCAGCTCTTTGTGTGGGGACAGGACACAGCCTATTCAGGTGTAAGTGTCTGCTCCTCTCTCTAATCGTGCCCAAGATGGCCCATCTGGATGTGGATGGGCCATCAGTCACACCTTAGCTCCCTTTGTGTGTTGCTGTCTAGAGGAAATGCACACAGCCCAGCTGCCACCCACCCCAGATGTGTATTCAGAGACGGACAGAAGGCACTAAATGGCTAAAATAGAATATGCCAACTTTCTAAAAGTGACATTTGAAGAATTACAAAATCATAATTTAAAATGTGACTTCACAGTAACTGTGATTTATGTGAGTATCTCTGGCTATAACAATTGGTCTAGCATATATTGGTCAGCATAAGGTAATCATTTGACTATAGCAGCCCATGCTTGTATTTTTGTATGCATATGAAGTAGAGGAGTGAGGATCACTTGCCTTTCAATTCATACAAATGCCACTTGAACGTAAGGTAAAAACTTGTGGTAACTGAATGTATGGAGACACAACTTTTATGACCTCCTAAATGAGTTGCGATGCAGTGATATAGATTTTGTGTATAACCGTTCTGAATCCTGAGGAGAACACAGAAATATAGTTACTGGTTTAAAATGCGTTGACATCTGTGCAACCAACAAGCACTACAAAGCAGCACTGTAAATGGTAGAAAGAAATGAATAATGTTGATGCAAATTCGTGGTTACAGAAGTAGAACAATGTTTGGGGGCTGTGCCCATTGATTCAGGAGTGAAAAATCATTTGCACTTTTCTTGTGAAGTTAATAATATCTCCTGCTTGGGAAATTATAATTAGGGCTCCCAGTTTTATGGCATTTATTTTTGTAACATTTCCATCTGTATTTATTCATATTTACTTTTTGCCCACTTTATCTGTATTTATCCATATATATTTTGTCTTTTGCGGATAAATGAAGTTGTAAAACTGTACTTTTCCATATTTATTTAACTGATGGACTGGCACTAATACTTTGATATCTGTCGTGTTTTAGCTATTCAAGATGCCAAATATTACATAATAATGCAACCACTGGTAAATATTATCATTATACCACAAATATAAGTTGATATATGGCATTATTTAAAGAAATTGCATCCTGTTTTTTAATTTCCCATGCTGTCCATCGCTTAGCTGTTGGCCTATAATTCATGAAAGACAGCACAGAGAGTCACTTAAAAGAAGCCTCATTTTCTGTATTTATCAACTTTCAAAAATAAATTCAAACAGAAAACACATTGTTTTCTATCTGTATTTATCTGTAAAAATCCATAAAAACTGAAATCTGGGAGCCTTAATTATAATTCAGAACTGATAAATGTGTTTACATTGTTGTCATTTTTGTATTGTTTTGTCTTGTTTGTAAATTTATCTTTGTATACAATGTCTTTGATTATGTATGTTGGGTGGGATTAATGTATTGTTAATTTATGATATGTTCATATTATGCTTCTGTGTATGATGAATTTCAAAGTGATATGAATAATGATTGAAAAATAAACAGCAATCACTGTTATTAAATAGAGCGGTCATGAAAAAATCAAGTATGTATAAATGAATAGTCAGTATTGGTGTTGTTTTTGGTTTTGAATTTTCAGTAGCTCAGCCTTGTGCGTAAACCCTGTAGTAGGTATTGAACTTTCTAAAGCAGCATTTTCAGAATTACAGTCTAAAATGCAACTTCACCATTAATTGTGATTTAAATTGTGATTCCCGAGACACCAAACTTGGGGGTCTGATCTCTTCCCAATTGGAAATTACACTTATAAAAAGTAATAGGGTAATACCAATGTTATCTTATGTGAGAGATAAGGCTTGTACTAGTGAAAAACAAATGTAAGAGTTTTTCACTACCAGGACATGTAAAACATAAAAGTACATGTCCTACTTTTTAAATACACTGCACCCTGCACTTGGACTGTCCAGGGCCTACCTCATGGGGGACTTGTATGTATTAAAAAGAAAGGGTTTAGGCCTGGGAAGAGGGTTAACTTGCCAGGTCGACAAGGCAGTTTAAAACTGCACACACAGGCTCTGCAGTGGCAGTCCTCATACATGTGTAAATGGCTACTTAAGTGGGTGGCACAATCAGTGCTGTAGGCCCACTAGTAGAATTTAAATTACAGGCCTTGGGCGCATGTAGTTCAATTTACTAGGGACTTACAAGTACATTAAATATGTCAATTGCAGATAAGCCATTGTTAGCATGTTTTAACCAGAGAGAACATGCGATTTAGCACTGGTTAGCAGTGGTAAAGTGCCCAGAGTCCTAAAGCCAATCTAAACAAATTCAGCAAAAAGGGGAGGAGGAAGGCAAAAAGTTTGTGGGTGACCCTGCAGAACAGACCATTTCAACAGAACCTATGAAGAGTAGTGTTATTTATGTGTGAGCCATGAAAAACCAACATGAGCCAACACACGAGCAGCAAGGAATAAAAGCAATGGTCATTAGGAAGCGGCTACAGAAAAGCCGACTTGTGGACAGTATCAAGCGCTGGATATTAGCTTGATACATGCTACCTAGGGATAGTAGAGTCAAGAAAGGAAACCAAATTAAGGTCTCAAAATACCTAGGGAATCAGAGAGTGCGCTACACAAAATAGTTTCCTACTGAAAATTCTGGGGAAGCCTGTTCACAGGATGAGGAAGAATTGTAACTACCCGTTAGAAGCAGATTCATGGAGTGGGGTAGGCGCATCTCACTGGATTGCTTTAAGGCTACTTAGAAGAAGCAGTGGATAAAAGCAAGGCATGTTCAAGATGCCAAGTTTTAGTTATGGGCATGGTTCAGATTTCTGTAACTCGTGGAAATAGAGGACAGACCAGAAAGGACTGTATGAATACAATAGGCCTGGTGAACGTGAAAAGCTACGTTCTAGTGTTAAAAGCCAGGGGCCAAAATAAAGACTAATGCTCAACCTGTGCGGGGGTCAAAAATTAGTATAATATTCACTGGGGAAAAAAGAAAACGGCCAAACAATAAGAAATGTGAAACAAAAAAGACTAGTGTTAAATAGTACAAGAAAGGTATAGTTTAAACATGGTAGTAATATTTATTTGAAAAACTATAGGCAACCAAGAGGAAAAAGCAGAAAAAAGGCTGGAAGTATGTCCCATAGAGAGAAGTAAATATTGCAGTGTGAAACACAAATGATTCATGTATGTATACATATTAAAGTATAGAGCAGGATGCATGAATCTCACACAACTTTTGGACTATTCAATCATTATAAGAAGCAGGTTACTTCTGTTACCTATATAGTAAATCCATAATAAAGGATAAAAGTGTCATTCAAGTGCATATTCATGTGCTGTGCAGAGTTCATTCAGATAATTTGCCACACTATGTATTACAGTAAGGACGTCCAATCTTCCAATTTGTTTAGTCCTGTAAGAAGACTGTCTGTGAGTAGAGTCCATTTCAGTTCCTCTTTCTTCAGAATGGAGGAAGCAGGGAAACCTGGTAATTTCCCAAATGGTAGGCGGAGAGCAGCTCCTTCATATTTAGCACTCTAAAACGCCACCGTCACTCTAAAACTGCTCACATCAACTATCTGTTTTTCTAGCAGAGTAATAAGCATAGGATTAGCAATATGCAAACCTTACGGAGCGACAAAAGTGACAAAGCTGTTTGCCATTTATGCAGTAAAGTTTTTAAGCCTAGGATTAACTAGTGCCATCCATGCCAAGCTAATAATGACAAAAACCTTCAAAAGCCGTTTCACAATTTTATAATAAATATTAAGCGCTTATCCTAAGTAAACTACGTTCTAAGTATAACTACCTACTGGTGACTGCCAGTAGGTAATACATACATACATACCTACACACACACATATATATATATATATATAAATGGTGGGAAGCGAAGTCCCTGCAGCGCTACTTGGACGTAGGAAGAGTACCTAGGGGGTTAAGAATTTTAACAGCCCCCAGTTACGAAAATCCGGATATAGACATGATGAAAGAATGGGCAGAAACAAATTTAGATTCATCCAAACGACTAATAGTTATTTTAGTCAAATACGCTGAATAGGATCGGATCAAATTACAAGTACAAATAGAAGCCCTTAATGTTGAAATAGAAGCATTGGCAAACAAAGATGAAATTCGCAAACTTAAAGATGAAATGATTAAAAGATTAAAAAAGGAGGAAGATAAAATCCGTGAGAGGAAAGCTTTCAAATTTCATCGTGATCGCACCGATTACGAAACAGGATGCATATTCACTTTCGCAAAAAAGTATGAGGCCCTAAAAGTATCAAAATATGGGGGAATAGGTGCGGGCAGAGCAACTATGGAAGCCCATCAAACAGTACCAAGTACATCCTCTAATTCTGAATACAGTTCAGCCTTGGAAAGTGAAACTGAACCTAGTAATTCCAATCATTTGAATACAACAATACCGGCCAAAATATCTTTAGCGGAAGAGGTGGATTTTTAGTGTACGAAAGGCGCAACACATTGCGCCCAAGAGCTCAACTGGTGAAACCACAAAAAGCCGAACAGTCAAACGCAAGGAAAGGCGAAAATCAAAATCAAGAAGAATCCAAAAGACAAACTCGGCAAGCCAGACGAAATTGGTGACGCCAATAGATACAACCAATAATGGCTGTCAAACTGTTATTAATCTCACAGATGTTGACTTAAACAAAGCAGAAGAGCAGTTATTGACATTAGGACTTTCATACTGTCCTGAAAGTTCATTTGACTATGCCACTACCAGAATTGACGTTTTCAAAAGTATAAGAAAATTAAAATTAAAAAAATATTTCTGGCAAAATCAGGCAACTCCAATAGAGAATCCAATCCAACAACTAGATCCTCAACCGACCAGTCCCCCCTTTTTTTGACTTGTCACAATCAGATATGCCATTGCTAAATGATTTACAACAACTAGTGAATGAAAACTACAACACAAGTACAATGACTGGTTTAGAAAATGGAAATAAAAGTGACTTTACTACTCCTTTCAAACCAAAATCCAAATTTAATCCTATCAGTCCTAGAGACTCAATTGATATTTTTCAAGAACAAATAATAAATGGTATCAAACGATTAAAACATAAAGTGCAAAGAGCAAATAAGCGTAAAAACAACAAGAAAGAACTACAATACCATATTTTGATGAAGAAATTAAAATCAAACAATGACATAATTATTCGAAATGCAGACAAGGGTGGGAACCTTGTCTTGTGGAAAAAGAAGGATTATATTGTAGAAGCCATGAATCAATTAACAGACACTACATGTTATAGGAGAAGTGACTATCCGGAATTAAGAACTACATATAATACATATAGTGCAAAATTGATAGTGTGGAAGAATGCTGGGCTTGTATCTCCCCAGGAGTACAAATACTTAAAAAATACTAATCCTGTGACCCCGATCTTATATTTTATCCCTAAGATACATAAAGACGCAAACAAACCTCCGGGAAGACCGATAATCTCGGCCAGAAACAGTCTCTTAGAAAAACATCACGATATGTAGATTACTTCCTACAGGAGTTTGTTCAACAGTTGCCGTCACATATCAGGGATACAGGCGATTTCCTTTCAAAAATACAGAACATTGTTTGGAAAGAAGATTATCTGCTCATTGCAATGGATGTGACATCGCTATACACCTCCATCAACCATCAAGATGGTGTTCGAGCACTACAACATTATTTAGGAAAAAGGACTCCCGAATGTGCTCAACACAATAAGATGCTTTTAAGTATGGTTGAGTTCTGTCTTGATAATAATATTTTTTTTATTCCAAAATGTTTTATACAAGCAGCAACGTGGGGTAGCAATGGGAGCCAGCTTCTCCCCCAGTTATGCCTGTCTCCATATGGGATGGTGGGAGGATGGTGGGAGGAGCTGGTATTAATGAATGAACATAAGACTACAGTTATATCCAAAATCAAATGTTGGTTACGTTTTATTGATGACTTGTTTTTAATATGGCAAGGTTCAGCAGATGAAGCAGAACAGTTTATTGGAGAATTAAACAAAAATTGTCTTAATCTGCACTTCACAGCTTCGATCAGCGTAACAACTATTAATTTTTTAGATGTTGAAGTATATATTAGAGATGGGCAACTTGAAACAAAACTGCATAGGAAGCCAACTGCTGGCAATTCGATATTGCATGCAGGCAGCTTCCATCCCCAACATCTAATATACAGCATCCCCTATGGGGAAATGTTACGTCTTAAACGAATTTGTAGTTGTGAAGCTGATTTAACAATAGCCCAACAAGATTGTGCTGCCAGATTTCAGGCAAGGGGATATTCAAATGACTGCATCAATCTAGCCATAGAAAAAAGTAACAAAGTCCCAAGGCAAAATTTGATTAATTATAATAAGCAGAAGGAGGTGATTCAAACACAAAATTACTCTTCCCCCTTCAGATTTATTCTAAAATACAGTAAGCAAGATAAGGCAATTAGAAAAATCATCAGAACCAATTGGCCTCTTGTTTTAGACGATCCTGTCATTGGGCAAAGTTTACCTAAAAATGTGTCTATAACATATAAACGATCAACCTCTATGAGGGATGTCTTAGTCCAAAATGACCCTTTTGTTCAAACTAAGAATACATGGTTGTCCCAAAGAAAGGGATTCTTTCGCTGTAAAACATGTAAAGCATGTCAATTTGGGATCAACAGAACCACTTATGACACTCCATTTAGTGACCAAGATAAACCCATTTCTAAATGCCTAAGTTGTAAAACGGACCATGTGGTCTATGTGCTGGAGTGTCCATGTGCCCTAAGATATGTAGGTAGCACTATATTACAGGGGCACAAGAGGATACTCCAGCACATTAGAGCAATCAAAAATAAGGACGCTACCTACCCCGTAGCTAGACATTTTGAGGAAGCACACAAAGCGGACCCTAAACAACTCACTTATTTTATTATTGATTCCATCCCACCATGTAAAAGAGGAGGAGATAGAGAAAAAGCCCTAAGATGTCTAGAAACCAGATACATTCTAGACCTCGATACAAAGCATCCTAAGGGTCTCAATATCACAGAGGAATTACATACTTGCCTCTAATAATGAGTGATACAATCTGCATGAGAAAGAAAGAAATCAGGGATATACAGATACTGTGAACTTTAAAGAAAACTTAAAAACTTACTTTACCGCAACGCCTGAATAACATTTTTTAACATTTTTTATACACTATTTTGTACACGGTTTTTAGATGGGTTTTAGAAATTTTAGAACACTCTTAATTAGCATATTTTGCACAGGTTTTTAGATAATTTAAATTATGTGGTATAGTAAAGACTGTAACCAAGCACTTTCTGAATTAGTACTGTATTTGCATTTGCATTTCAAATATTTATTTGTACAGAATTGTTTGAAGTGGTATTTAAACCAAGATAGTAAAAACAAATGTCATGTTTATATTTATGCATAAATAAAAGGTATTTATACCTGAACATTTTAATTATGCTAATAACCAAAATACCGGAATTCATTATGTATTTTGTTTATGTCCATACTTTGCTTTACTTTGCACATAAGGCACTTGTCACTTTAACACAAAAAGAGTAAAAAGACTAAAAAACTAGAAAGAAAGAAAACCTAAGAGAAAAAATATGTGTATAAATTAACCATACACTGTTGAGCGCGCCATGTGATCAAGGCTCCTCGGAGCCGAAACGCGTAATGCTGCTGGTGCTTGTGTGACCAATAAAAACGAAAATCTGCACTTATCTGTGGTCCGTGCTCCAGTGATTTTGTTTGGCTGAACGAAGAAATGGAGCGATGCGAATATATATATATATATATATATATATATATATATATATATATATATATATATATTCACTGAAAAAACCCTAGGTTTTAGGGACAGTTATAGTTACTTGGACATTGCACTCGTACAAAACCCGTGAAATTCCCCCGTTATAGTTAGTTCAGCTAACTATAACTCGCGCCCCGCAATGCACTGCTGATGACGTCACATATTACATCACTCATGACATGGTCAGTGACATCACTGATGACATCACTGATGACATCTCAAATGACATCACTGATGACATCATCCAGTGACTGTGTGTTTCTGTAAAGTTTAAATATTTTTAATATATATAGGAAAAGACGTATTGAAGAATGAGTGGGTGTGTAAGTGTCTGTATGGATGATTTAGTAGGTGCGTGACTGACTCTATAAGTGAGTGATTTAACGTATCTTACTGAATGCATGGGTTAGTGACTAATCTGGGTGAATGTCTGTATCCGTCTGTCTGTTGCTGTGTAAGTGGCTGCATGTGTTTGTGAATAGCTAAATGAGTGTCTATATGAGTTATTGAATGCTTGTCTGAGTATCTGTATGGGTGCCTGAGTGTTTGTGTGGGAGGGGTGTGTGCAACTCTGTGCATAGATGTGTGAGTGGGTAATTCACTGGGTGGATGGTTTCAAGAGTGCATCTGTGATAGACTGTATGGGTGGGTAAGTGTGTGTAAGAGTGTGTTAGTGAGTGAATGTATGTCCCAGTGGTACATGTGTGAGTAACTACATATGTGAAAGGCAGTATATATGTGTGTTGGAGTATATAAATAGCTATAAGCAAGAGTGAGTGATTGTGATAGTGGCTGTATGGATGAGTGTGTGCTTGTATCAGTGATTGTATAAGAGCGTAACAATGTGCTACTATTTGTATGAGTAAGTGAGCTGGTGTGTGTATAACTGTATAGGTGAGTAAATGGCAGTGTGTTTAATTATTTGCATGACTGACTAGGTGTCTGAGTATCTCTATGGATGAGTGGCGTTGTTTGAGTGTCTATATAGGAGTAAGAGTGCATATGATAGTCCTAGTACTGAGTGACCGTAAGTATGAGTTACTGTACGGGTGAGTGAGTGGATGTGTGTGTGTAGACCTAAGAATCAGTGAGTGGGTATGTAGTTATTGGTGTTGGAGTGTCTATGGTTTTGCGAATGGCAGTCTGTAATTTAGAGTGGGTGTATCAAAGATTATATTAGGGTGTGAGGAGGTGCATCAGATTATCACGTGGATGATGTCATCAGTGATGTCATTTGAGATGTCATCAGTGATGTCATCAGTGATGTCACTGACCATGTCATGAGTGATGTAATATGTGACGTCATCAGCAGTGCATTATGGGGCGCGAGTTATAGTTAGCTGAACTAACTATAACGGGGGAATTTCACGGGTTTTGTACGAGTGCAATGTCCAAGTAACTATAACTGTCCCTAAAACCTATGGTTTTTTCAGTGAATTTCAAAGGTTTTTTAAATGCTAATTTGTAACTATAACGTGTCTGAAACCTATGGTTTTTTCAGTGAATTTCAAAGGTTTTTTAAATGCTAATTTGTAACTATAACGTGTCTGAAACCTATGGTTTTTTCAGTGAATTTCAAAGGTTTTTTAAATGCTAATTTCTAACTATAACGTGCCTGATACCTACGGTTTTTTCAGTGAATTTCAAAGGTTTTGTAAATGACAATTTTTAAATGTATTAATTGTTATATTAATTTTTTTCATACTGATTTACTACATTTTTAGAAACAATTTTTTTTTACATATTTTATTTTTTAAATTACATTGTAATTACATTATACATTACATTACAAAAAATACTTTCTCAGAATGAATTACTTTAGTTTAAATACTTTGCACATAGGCAATAGACTTTTAAGTACAGTAGTTACAGTTGTTGCAATGGGCAACACATTTTCAAACACAATGCAACATTCAGCTCAATGTGAATTTCTAGTTAAATGCAATTAGTTACTTTATGGATTACTTTTCTAACCACAGGACTGGATCGTAGATTCAGTCCTGGTACATCTCCTGTAAACAGTTGAGTAAAAGCGTTTTGGTTACAGTCGTGATTTTTAAGGAATATTATTGTATTTTAAAAGTTGACACTTAGAAACTTTTTCTCATAGAATCACCAATGTTATCCTATGGAAGGAAATTCACTTAGCAGGTAAAAACTGTTATCGTTACTTTTTCTTACTCAGTGTTGGATCCTGGATCCAGCACTGGTGCATCTCCTGTAAACAGTTGAAAGAATGCGTTTAAGTCATACAGGTGATTTTTAAGGAATATTTGTAGTTTGTAAAAATCAACACTTTGAAACTTTTTTGCTGAAAACCAGACAATGGATTCCTATGGAAGAAAATATAAGTTACTGGTAAGTACGGTTAAAATTACTTTTCAGGGTCAGTGCTGGGCTAAAAGATGCAGCACTGGGTTCTCTCCTGATAACAGGTGAGTAAATTGGTATTCGTACTTTGGTTGATTTTAGAGGAATATTATAAAGTTCAAAAACTCCACACTTAGAAGAATTTCCAAGTGAAACCAGTCAATGTTAGCCTATGAAGGTAATTCAAGTTACCGGTAAGTACGGTTAAAATTACTTTTCAGGACCAGTACTGGGCTGAAAGATGCAGCACTGAGGTCTCTCCTGATAACAGGTGAGTAAATCAGAATTCGTATTTCGGCTGATTTTAGAGGAATATTTGTATGTTTCAAAAATCAACACTTAGAAACTTTTTCAGCAAAAAGCAGGCAATGATATCCTTTGGAAGGAAATTCAAGTTACTGGTAAGTACGGTTAAAATTACTTTTGAGGATCAGTACTGGGCTGAAAGATGCAGCACTGAGGTCTCTCCTGATAACAGGTGAGTAAATCGGAATTCGTATTTCGGCTGATTTTAGAGGAATATTTTAAAGTTCCAAAACTCCACACTTAGAAGAATTTCCAAGTGAAACCAGTCAATGTTAGCCTATGGAAGGAAATTCAAGTTACTGGTAAGTACGGTTAAAATTACTTTTCAGGACCAGTACTGGGCTGAAAGATACAGCACTGAGGTCTCTCCTTATAACAGGTGAGTAAATCGGAATTCGTATTTCGGCTGATTTTAGAGGAATATTTGTATGTTTCAAAATCAACACTTAGAAGAATTTCCAAGTGAAACCAGTCAATGTTAGCCTATGAAGGAAATTCAAGTTACTGGTAAGTACGGTTAAAATTACTTTTCAGGATTAGTACTGGGCTGAAAGATGCAGCACTGAGGTCTCTCCTGATAACAGGTGAGTAAATCGGAATTCGTATTTCGGCTGATTTTAGAGGAATATTTTAAAGTTCCAAAACTCCACACTTAGAAGAATTTCCAAGTGAAACCAGTCAATGTTAGCCTATGGAAGGAAATTCAAGTTACTGGTAAGTACGGTTAAAATTACTTTTGAGGATCAGTACTGGGCTGAAAGATGCAGCACTGAGGTCTCTCCTGATAACAGGTGAGTAAATCGGAATTCGTATTTCGGCTGATTTTAGAGGAATATTTTAAAGTTCCAAAACTCCACACTTAGAAGAATTTCCAAGTGAAACCAGTCAATGTTAGCCTATGAAGGAAATTCAAGTTACCGGTAAGTACGGTTAAAATTACTTTTCAGGACCAGTACTGGGCTGAAAGATGCAGCACTGAGGTCTCTCCTGATAACAGGTGAGTAAATCGGAATTCGTATTTCGGCTGATTTTAGAGGAATATTTTAAAGTTCCAAAACTCCACACTTAGAAGAATTTCCAAGTGAAACCAGTCAATGTTAGCCTATGGAAGGAAATTCAAGTTACTGGTAAGTACGGTTAAAATTACTTTTCAGGACCAGTACTGGGCTGAAAGATACAGCACTGAGGTCTCTCCTGATAACAGGTGAGTAAATCGGAATTCGTATTTCGGATGATTTTAGAAGAATATTTGCACAATGGTGAAGGGAGGGGCGGGGCCTGAGGTGACATCTGTGCAAACGCGCCCCGTGGTGCGTTTTAAGTTGGGGATTAAGTCCCCTTGAATCCTGAGGGTCCCTAGGGGCCAACTAGCCCACCAGGAACCTCCAATATGCGCCAGGGGCTGCGTTGCAGAGACTGTAGAGAGGCCACACCCCTTTTACACCTCTCTGCAACGCAGCTCTGTGGTGCTTTCTGGATGTACCTGTTGGGCTAGTTGGCCCCCAGGGACCCTCAGGATTGAAGGGGATTTAATTCCCCATCTTAAAACGCGCCACGGGGCCTGTTTGCACACATGTCACCTGAAGCCCCGCCCCTCCCTTCACCACTGTGCAAACGCGCCCCGTGGCGCGTTTTAAGTTGGGGATTAAGTCCCCTTGAATCCTGAGGGTCCTCGGAGTCCAACTAGCCCACCATATACCTCCAAAAGCGCCACAGAGCTGCGTTGCAGAGAGGTGTAAAAGGGGTGTGGCCTCTCTACACGTCTCTGCAACGCAGCCCCCTGGCGCATATTGGAGGTTCCTGGTGGGCTAGTTGGCCCCCAGGGACCCCCAGTATTCAAGGGGAATTGTTCCCCTCTGCAAACGCGCCAGGGGCGCGTTTGCAGAGTGGTGAAGGAAGGGGGCGGGGCCTGCGGGCCCGATCGTTTAAAAAATAATAATAATTTTTTGTCCCCTGAAGGGGGGCTGTGTGGCCCCCTTCCTTTTTCCTGTTTTGCCTATCCCCCAGGGCCTTACCCCTTTTTTTAAATTTAATTTTATTAAAAAAACGGGAAGGGGGCCGCGTGGCCCCCCTTCCCTGGGCCTGTATTGGCCCCGGGGACCCCATCCCCCGGGGCATGGCCTTTTTTTATTTTCTTGGGAGGGGGCTGCGTGGTCCCCCTCCTCAGGCCATTTAAGGCCCCGGGGACCCCATCCCCCGGGGCAGGCCTTTCCATTTTTTTTTTTTTTTTTTTGGGGAGGGGGGCCGCGTGGCCCCCTCCTGGGCCACTACTTGCCCCGGGGACCCCATCCCCCGGGGCTGGCCCTCTCCGTTGGGGACTGTGGGGGTCCCCAATCCCCCCACAGTCCCGCCGGCTCCCCACGTCCCTTGAGAGCCGGCATTGCTGTTCCCACATGGGGAGCAGCTGACATGCTGCTCCCCATGTGGAAAGCAATCTGCTTTGGATATTGGAAGAGAGAGCAGGTCTCCTGCCTCTCTTCCAATATCCAAAGCAAGTTTGCAATGACAGGACGGGAGCCGCGAGGCTCCCGTCCTGTCATTGCAAACAGCAGTGTCCCGGGGGTAGGCACCCCGGGACACTGCAGGAGCCGGCCCTGGGGGTGGCGGTCCCCAGGGCCATCAAGGGCTCCAGGAGGGGTGCCGCGCGGCCCCCTCCCTACATCAGCACAGCCCCGGGGAGGTGGTGGTCCCCGGGGCTTCGGGGTCCAAAACGGACCCCCATTTTAATTTGTTAGTGCCCCGGGGAGGTGGCGGTCCCGGGGCGTGTGGGGGCTGGAGCCCCCCACACAGGTTGTTTAATTTTTTAAAAAAGCCCCGGGGAGGTGGTGGTCCTCGGGGCTGCGGGAGGGCTCAGAGCCCTCCCGCACCATTTTTAAAAAAGCCCCGGGGGGTGGCGGTCCCCGGGGCTTGGGGGGCCCTTTGAGGCCCCCCACACATAAAATTAAACCCCCCACCATGCCCCAGGTTTTTTAAATGCTAATTTCTAACTATAACGTGCCTGAAACCTATGATTTTTTAAGTGAATTTCAAAGGTTTTTTAAATGCTAGTTTCTAACTATGCCAACAGAGGTAGGACATGTGAAGAAAGAAGAAAAAACGCACAGAAAGAAGCAAAAGATGTGCAGAAAGAACCAACAGAGGAGCAGAAAGAGGCCTTGTTGCAAAATCATCCTGTGCCCACAACTTTTTCAGACGGGTACTGGTGGTAACTGACTCTGACTAACCAGAGCCAGTGCGCGTTTGCACAGTGGTGAAAGGAGGGGGGCCTGAGGTGACATGTGTGCAAACGCGCTCCGTGGCGCGTTTTAAGTTGCGGGATTAAGTCCCCTTGAATCCTGAGGGTCCCTGGGGCCCAACTAGCCCCCCAGGTACCTACAGTTAGGACCACAGAGCTGAGTTGCAGAGAGGCGTTCCGAGGCCACGCACCTTTTTTCACCTCTCTGCAACGCAACTCTGTTGTGCTTACTGAAGGTACCTGGTGGGCTAGTTGGCCCCCAGGATTCAAAGGGAATTAACTCCCCAACTTAAAACGCACCACAGGGCGTGTTTGCGCACATGTCACCTGAGGCCCCGCCCCTCCCTTCACCACTGTGCAAACGCGCCCCGTGGCGCGTTTTAAGTTGGGGGATTAGGTCACCTTGAATCCTGAGAGTCCCTGGGGCCCAACTAGCCCACCAGGTACTTCCAGTAAGCACCACAGGCCTGCGTTGCAACGCCTGTAACAAATTGTGCAGTTGTGTTTAGGTAGTGAAGAGGGTCGTGCTGGGGGTAGTGTTTTAGGGTTTAGGGTAGTGCAGTGGTGTTTGTGTAGTGTAGGGGGTCATGCTGGGGGTAGATTTAGGGTTTAGGGTAGTGCAGTGGTGTTTGGGTAGTGTAGGGAGTCATGCTGGGGGAGTGTTTTAGGGTTTAGGGTAGTACAGTGGTGTTTGGGTAGTGTAGGGGGTCGTGCTGGGGTTAGTGTTTTAGGGTTTTAGGGTTTAGGGTAGTGCAGTGGTGTTTGGGTAGTGTAGGGGATACTGCTGGGGGTAGTGTTTTAGGGTTTAGGGTAGTGCAATGGTGTTTGGGTAGTGTAGGGGGTACTGCTGGGGGTAGTGTTTTAGGGTTTAGGGTAGTGCAGTGGTGTTTGGGTAGCGTAGGGGGTACTGCTGGGGGTAGTGTTTTATGGTTTAGGGTAGTGCAGTGGTGTTTGGGTAGTGTAGGGGTTCGTGCTGGGAGTAGTTTTTTAGGGTTTAGGGTAGTGTAGTGGTGTTTGTGTAGTGTAGGAGGACGTGTTTTAGGGTAGAGCAGTGGTCTTTGGGTAGTGTAGGGAGTCGTGCGGGGGGTATTGTTTTAGAGTTTAGGGTAGTGCAGTGGTCTTTGGGTAGTGTAGGGGGTTGTGCGGGGGATAGTGTTTTAGGGATTAGGGTAGTGCATTGGTATTTGGGTAGTGTAGGGGGTCATGCGGGGGTAGTGTTTTAGGGTTTAGGGCAGTGCAGTGGTGTTTAGGTAGTGTAGGGGGTCGTGCTGGGGGAGTGTTTTAGGGTTTAGGGCAGTGCAGTGGTGTTCGGGTAGTGTAGGGGGTCGTGCTGGGGGGAGTGTTTTAGGGTTTAGGGCAGTGCAGTCGTGTTCGGGTAGTGTAGGGGACCGTGCTGGGGGGAGTATTTTAGGGTTTAGGGTAGTGCAGTGGTGTTCGGGTAGTGTAGGGGGTCATGCTGGGGGTAGTGTTCTAGGGTTTAGGGCAGTGCAGTGGTGTTCGGGCAGTGTAGGGGGTCGTGCTGGGGGTGGTGTTTTAGGGTTTAGGGCAGTGCAGTGGTGTTCGGGCAGTGTAGGGGGTCGTGCTGGGGGTGGTGTTTCAGGGTTTAGGGCAGTGCAGTGGTGTTCGGGCAGTGTAGGGGGTCGTGCAGGGGGTGGTGTTTCAGGGTTTAGGGCAGTGCAGTGGTGTTCGGGCAGTGTAGGGGGTCGTGCAGGGGTGGTGTTTCAGGGTTTAGCGCAGTGGTGTTCGGGCAGTGTAGGGGGTCATGCTGGGGGTGGTGTTTCAGGGTTTGGGGCAGTGCAGTGGTGTTCGAGCAGTTAAGGGGGTCATGCTGGGGGTGGTGTTTCAGGGTTTAGGGCAGTGCAGTGGTTTTCGGGCAGTGTAGGGGGTGGTGCAGGGGGTGGTGTTTCAGGGTTTAGGGCAGTGCAGTGGTGTTCGGGCAGTGTAGGGGGTCGTGCAGGGTGTGGTGTTTCAGGGTTTAGGGCAGTGCAGTGGTGTTCGGGCAGTGTAGGGGGTCGTGCTGGGGCTGGTGTTTCAGGGTTTAGGGCAGTGCAGTGGTGTTCGGGCAGTGTAGGGGGTCATGCTGGGGCTGGTGTTTCAGGGTTTAGGGCAGTGCAGTGGTGTTCGGGCAGTGTAGGGGGTCTTGCTGGGGCTGGTGTTTCAGAGTCTAGGGCAATGCAGTGGTGTTCGGGCAGTGTAGGGGGTCTTGCTGGGGCTGGTGTTTCAGGGTTTAGGGCAGTGCAGTCGTGTTCGGGCAGTATAGGGGGTCGTGCTGGGGGTGGTGTTTCAGGGTTTAGGGCAGTGCAGTGGTGTTCGGGCAGGGTAGGGGGTCGTGCTGGGGCTAGTGTTTCAGGGTTTAGGGCAGAGCAATGGTGCTCAGGCAGTGTAGGGGGATGTGCTGGGGGTGATGTTTCAGGGTTTAGGGCAGTGCAGTGGTGTTAGGGCAGTGTAGGGGGTCGTGCTGGGGGTGGTGTTTCAGGGATTAGGGCAGTGCAGTGGTGTTCGGGCAGTGTAGGGGGACGTGCTGGGGCTGGTGTTTCAGGGTTTAGGGCAGTGCAGTGGTGTTCGGCCAGTGTAGGTAGTCTTGCTGGGGGTGGTGTTTCAGGGTTTAGGGCGGTGCAGTAGTTTTTGGGCAGTGTAGGCGGTCGTGCTGGGGCTGGTGTTTCAGGGTTTAGGGCAGTGCAGTGGTGTTCGGGCAGTGTACGGGGTTGTGCTGGGGCTGGTGTTTCAGGGTTTAGGGCAGTGCAGTGGTGTGCGGGCAGTGTATGGGGTTGTGCTGGGGCTGGTGTTTCAGGGTTTAGGGCAGTGCAGTGGTGTTCGGGCAGTGTAGGGGGTCGTGCTGGGGGTGGTGTTTCAGGGTTTAGGGCAGTGCAGTGGTGTTCGGGCAGTGTAGGGTGTCGTGCTGGGGCTGGTGTTTCAGGGTTTAGGGCAGTGCAGTGGTGTTCGGGCAGTGTAGGGGGACGTGCTGGGGCTGGTGTTTCAGGGTTTTGGGCAAAGCAGTGGTGTTCAGGCAGTGTAGGAGGTCGTGCTGGGGGTGGTGTTTCAGGGTTTAGGGCAGTGCAGTGGTGTTCGGGCAGTGTAGGGGGTCTTGCTGGGGGTGGTGTTTCAGGGTTTAGGGCAGTGCAGTGGTGTTCGGGCAGTGTAGGGGTCTTGCTGGGGGTGGTGTTTCAGGGTTTAGGGCAGTGGTGTTCGGGCAGTGTAGGGGGTCTTGCTGGGGGTGATGTTTCAGGGTTTAGGGCAGTGCAGTGGTGTTCGGGAAGTGTAGGGGGTCTTGCTGGGGGTAGTGTTTCAGGGTTTAGGGCGGTGCAGTGGTGTTCGTGCAGTGCAGGGGGTCGTGCTGGGGGTGGTGTTTCAGGGTTTAGGGCAGTGCAGTAGTGTTCGGGCAGTGTAGGGGGTCGTGCAGGGGGTGGTGTTTCAGGGTTTATGGCAGTGCAGTGGTGTTCTGGCAGTGTAGGGGGTCATGCTGGGGGTGGGGTTTCAGGGTTTAGGGCAGTACAGTGGTGTTCGGGCAATGTAGGGGTCGTGCAGGGGTGGTGTTTCAGGGTTTAGGACAGTGCAGTGGTGCTCGGGCAGTGTAGGGGGTCGTGCTGGGGCTGGTGTTTCAGGGTTTAGGGCAGTGCAGTGGTTTTCGGGCCGTGTAGGGGGTCTTGCTGGGGGTGGTGTTTCAGGGTTTAGGGCAGTGGTGTTCGGGCAGTGTAGGGGGTCTTGCTGGGGGTGATGTTTCAGGGTTTAGGGCAGTGCAGTGGTGTTCGAGCAGTGTAGGGGGTCTTGCTGGGGGTAGTGTTTCAGGGTTTAGGGCAGTGCAGTGGTGTTCGTGCAGTATAAGGGGTCGTGCTGGGGATGGTGTTTCTGGGTTTAGGGCAGTGCAGTAGTGTTCGAGCAGTGTAGGGGTTGTGCAGGGGGTGGTGTTTCAGGGTTTAGGGCAGTGCAGTGGTGTTCGGGCAGTGTAGGGGGTCGCGCTGGGGGTGGTGTTTCAGGGTTTAGGGCAGTGCAGTGGTGTTCGGGCAGTGTTGGGGGTCATGCACGGGGTGGTGTTTCAGGGCTTAGGGCAGTGCAGTGGTGTTCGGGCAGTGCAGGGTGTTGTGCTGGGGCTGGTGTTTCAGGGTTCAGGGCAGTGCAGTGGTGTTCAGGCAGTGTAGGGGGTCGTGCTGAGGCTGGTGTTTCACGGTTTAGGGCATTGCAGTGGTGTTCGGGCAGTGTAGGGGGTCGTGCTGGGGCTGGTGTTTCAGGGTTTAGGGCAGTGCAGTGGTGTTCGGGCAGTGTAGACGGTCATGCTGGGGCTGGTGTTTCAGGGTTTAGGGCAGTGCAGTGGTGTTCGGGCAGTGTGGGGGGTTGTGCTGGGGCTGGTGTTTCAGGGTTTAGGGCAGTGCAGTGGTGCTCGGGCAGTGTAGGGGGTCGTGCTGGGGGTGGTGTTTCAGGGTTTAGGGTAGTGCAGTGGTGTTCGGGCAGTGTAGGGGGTCGTGCAGGGGCTGGTGTTTCAAGGTTTAGGGCAGTGCAGTGGTGTTCGGGCAGTGTAGGGGGTCGTGCTGGGGCTGGTGTTTCAGGGTTTTGGGCAGAGCAGTGGTGTTCGGGCAGTGTAGGGGTCATGCTGGGGGTAGTGTTTCAGGGTTTAGGGCAGTGCAGTGGTGTTCGGGCAGTGTAGGGGGTCATGCTGGGGGTGGTGTTTCAGGGTTTAGGTCAGTGGTGTTCGGGCAGTGTAGGGGGTCTTGCTGGGGGTGATGTTTCAGGGTTTAGGGCAGTGCAGTGGTGTTCGGGCAGTGTAGGGGGTCTTGCTGGGGGTAGTGTTTCAGGGTTTAGGGCAGTGCAGTGGTGTTCGGGCAGTGTATGGGGTCATGCTGGGGGTGGTGTTTCAGGGTTTAGGGCAGTGCAGTGGTGTTCGGGAAGTGTAGGGGGTTGGGAAGGGGTGGTGTTTCAGGGTTTAGGGCAGTGCAGTGGTGTTCGGGCAGTGTAGGGGGTCGTGCTAGGGGTGGTGTTTCAGGGTTTAGGGCAGTGCAGTGGTGTTCGGGCAGTGTAGGGGGTCATGCAGGGGCTGGTGTTTCCGGGTTTAGGGCAGTGCAGTGGTGTTCGGGCAGTGTAGGGGTCATGCAGGGGCTGGTGTTTCAGGGTTTAGGGCAGTGCAGTGGTGTTCGGGCAGTGTAGGGGGTTGTGCTGGGGGTAGTGTTTTAGGGTTTAGGGTAGTGCAGTGGTGCTCGTGTAGTGTAGGGGGTCGTGCTGGGGGTAGTGTTTTAGGGTTTAGGGTAGTGCAGTGGTGTTTGTGTAGTGTAGGGGGTCATGTTTTAGGGTAGTGCAGTGGTGTTTGGGTAGTGTAGGGGGTCGTGCTTGGGGTAGTGTTTTAGGATTTAGGTTAGTGCAGTGGTGTTTGGGTAGTGTAGGGGGTCATGCTGGGGGTAGTGTTTTAGGGTTTAGGGTAGTGCATTGGTGTTTGTGTAGTGTAGGGGGTCGTGCTGGGGGTAGTGTTTTAGGGTTTAGGGTAGTGCAGTGGTGCTTGTGTAGTGTAGGGGGTCATGTTTTAAGGTAGTGCAGTGGTGTTTTTGTAGTGTAGGGGGTCATGTTTTAAGATGCAATGCTCCAATACCTGACCAGTCTGCACTACATAAAACTGCAAAAAAACTAAAAATAAAAAGTGTTTTGCACACTTTTGTCATTGGGCTATATGTGGGCTACATCTGGGTAATAGTTGTGCTACATTTGGGCTCTTTTTTCACTGGTGGCCATCTTGGAAGACTTCTTTGTTATGAAGTTTCCTAATTTCTTCATTTACTGCAGTCTCCTCAGTAGGAAATGCTTTCATTTTTTTACTTTGATTCCATCAAGAAGGCATTCAGATGTGTCTCACATCTGCCATAAATTCAGAATGTTAGCACTCTAGTTGCTCATTAGATCACTGGAGTAAAGCTACTGCTCACCAGGGAGTTAACTGGTAGTCTGCTGCTGGTATTGAAAGTGATTGTTTCAGTCTGCATGTCAGAATTTTCTAATGAAATAGAAGAGGATTTGAGATCTCACTTAAAACATGCCCTAATTTTTCTTTCTGCACCACTAACCATAATTTCTATTTAAAAAAGAACCCCTCATTTTGTTCCTTTTTAAATTAAATGTTTTAAGTGTTACCGGTTTATTCCAATCAAGATGGCTTCAGGTGTGCCATACTTTTGTCATAAGTAAGGCTGTTAGCGCTCTAGTTGTTCTTTAGAACACTCTGGGAAGCTGCAGTAGAACACAAAGGCATCAACTGGCAGGCTGCTCCTGTTGAAATATAACAGGAAGATATTTGAGATCACACTTGAAATATGTCCTAATTTTTTTTCTACAGCACTAACCATAATTTCAATGACAAAATGAACCCCATCATTTAGTTCCTTTTTAAATTAAATGTTTTAAGTGTTACCAGTTTATTCCAATCAAGATGGCTTCAGGTGTGCCATACTTTTGTCATAAGTAAGGCTGTTAGCACTCTAGTTGTTCTTTAGAACACTCTGGGAAGCTGCAGTAGAACACAAAGGCATCAACTGGCAGGCTGCTCCCGTTGAAATATAACAGGAAGATATTTGAGATCACACTTGAAACATGTCCTAATTTTTCTTTCTACAGCACTAACCATAATTTCTATGACAAAATGAACCCCATCATTTTGTTCCTTTTTAAATTAAATTGTTTAAGTGTTACCAGTTTATTCCAATCAAGATGGCTTCAGGTGTGCCATACTTTTGTCCTAAGTAAGGCTGTTAGCACTCTAGTTGTTCTTTAGAACATTCTGGGAAGCTGCAGTAGAACACAAAGGAATCAACTGACAGTCTCTGCCCTTGTTGGATGTACATGTTTTACTGAGAATGTCAGACTTCATTCTCACATGACTGAGAAAGATAATGTGAATTTACAGAAAATATGCTCTCATTTTAGCTTCTGGAGCACCTTCCAAACCTCCATGGGACAAGCATGAGAAAATAGTGTTCTCTCAAACATGATTCCTGATATCCCAGCAGAAGGTTTTTCACATGGTAAAATCACCTTAGAATACACCACAATTCCTAAAATTAGTATGGTACCATCAACAAATAAATTCTAATGTAACTAAAGCCTGTTATCACCCTTTATAGTTCTCCCTTTGGTGACCCTCAAAATCTTCTATTCACTACAATGCATTTCAATGAGGTACTATCATTTATATTGGTCCCAAGATGGCTGCCAGCAATTCCAGGATGAAGTGCTGACAGCCAATCAGATCTCACGATGACATGTGTGGTTAGGCTCCGCCCAGATATATATGTGACTTTACTTTTGATTTTCTCAGGAACTACTGAACGGATTTACACCATTTAAGCAAAAGGCACGACACTGAACCAAGGGCTACCTCTTTGCCAAATTTGGTGTAATTCCGTTCAGCAGTTCGGGCTGTAGCTGCGACTAAAGGTTCCTATGGAAAAATGAATGGGGAAAACGCGTTTTGGGACCCCCTTTTTCTCGGCCCCCGCTGACGTATCACCCCGAGACTTTCAGGATAGGAGCGGACCGGAGCGCCCCAACAAGCTGGAAACTTTCGCGAAGATTCGTCAACCGGCGCCAACGTTATTTCAAATAGAATGTTGCGGATTTCCTATGGATAATAGGTTTTAACTATAACTATCTACTGGCGACCGCCAGTAGATAATATATATACATATATATATATATATATATACCACATTTCCAGCCTCTGAGCAAAGGAGCCCCCGACCCTACAGGGAGGCCTCAGAACAATGGGCACGGAGCAGCGCATCCATTTAACCTCTGTCAAAAACCACAATGAGGCCCAATACCGGAGTTAGAGCATTTAATCTCGGGCTCAGAGGCGCATTAACATCTCCATTTCCTTACGCGTTTCGGCGTCTTGTGCCTTGGTCACAGGTGGAGACCATAAAGTGCACAATGCATTCGTGCGCGCTTTTTAAACTTAAAAGTCACATGACAGTCACTCAGGAATACAGTCCCCATGATGCATTGCACTGGTAGTTGTAATTCAATCCATAGACTCTTAATAGGTCCTAATACTTTATAGATGTAAAATTCTTTTCAGTACAAGCAGCAGATGTCAGTGGGTTTATTTACTCACCCCTTCAAGTGGATTTTTCACTTGCATGGTGCTCAAATTCCATGTTGGCCTTTCGATAATGTCCATACTCCGGCATGATCAGAGGAAGGGAATATCCCACTCTCTGAATCCCTTCCTCAAACTGCTGCACTTTCGCTACATTAGCATTTCCTTGGCTATGACTATATATATATGTATTCACTGAAAAAACCACAGATTTCAGGACGTTATAGTTAGACTGACATTTCACTCGTACAAAAGCAGAGAAATTCACCCATTATAGTTAGCTGAGCTAACTATAACTCGCGCCCCCGCAATGCACTGCTGATGACATCACATATTACTTCACTCATGACATGGTCAGTGACATCACTGATGACATCAGTGATGTCCTCAGTGATGTCATTTGAGATGTCATCAGCAATGTCTTCAGTGATGTCACTGACCATGTCATGAGTGATGTAATATGTGACGTCATCAGCAGTGCATTGCGGGGGCGCGAGTTATAGTTAGCTCATCGAACTATAACGGCTGAATTTCTCTGCTTTTGTATGAGTGAAATGTCAGCCTAACTATAACGTCCCTGAAACCTGTGTTTTTTTCAGTGAATATCTAACGTTTTTTAAATGCTAATTTCTGACTATAACGTCCCTGATACCTGTGGTTTTTTCAGTGAATTTCTAAGGTTTTTAAATGCTAATTCTTTACTATAACGTCCCTGAAACCTGTGTTTTTTAGTGAATATCTCAGGTTTTGTAACTAGTGCTCAAATTTTTAGACTGGAACAGAAATGACACTACATGTTCAACCATTTATGAAGAATTACAGTGAGTACAAGTTACAGTACGTGTTAAGAAGGCTTGTTCAAAATATTTTTGCATTCATAAAGGTAACATCATTTTTTAACACTTTTTTAATATATATTTGCTAATTTATATATATATATATTTTTTAAAAACAGTGAGAATTGCGTACCGATCGCATACCAGTTGCTGGGGGTGTGCAAATCCAAGCATTGTGCTGCCTTATTGGTTTGCTCGCGTAGGATGCGCGTAGGGTGCACGATGGGTGGGCGGTTCCCAAAGTTTTCATTTTTTTAAATTTAAATGTATGGTTTATACTATATAATTTTGAAATCAATTGTATGTGTTTTATTGAAAGAGTTATAAAAGTGATATTAATATAAATATTTTGAATATTTCAGTTCTTATAATGAAGGTACGGAAGCAGTGACACTCCCGCGTACCCTCTTGTACGTATTTCCAGGTGTACGATAGGTTCGCGACTCTAGCGCAAATTATGTAGTTCTAAAAAACATATATATATATAATTTTATAATATATATTATACAAACAGATTTACTTTCTAATTTGTAAATCTACTATATTTGTAACTGGAATAAATATATAATATTGTTTACACATATTTTCTGGAATCACATCCGGTGCGCGGTGAATATGCAACCGATACGCGAATCCTATGTGACTTCAAAAGAAAGGATTTCATTGGTGAAGAAGCTTTCTATTCTACTACTTGGATGACCCCACCCAATTTTTTCTTTCTCCCACGAGCATCTTTAGAGTAAACACCTCTTGTGTTTTCTCTCACTCTCCATTTATTTTTTGGGTGTTTTTACTCAACACTGGAAATAGTATCTTGAAATCCACCCCCAGATGTATTTGAAGATGAAGAGGAGCTGGAAGAGCCTATCAAAAAAAGAAAGGAAAGTGTTGTCCGGGCTTTTTTTTCCATTCCTTCTGGGAAGAAAAAAGTGAATGCCCACAAGGTGACTTGCACTGTGTGCAAAAAAGTTTTATTTCGGGGCTCTGAGAAGAAATACTTCTGTGGAACTTTATCAATGATGAAGCATCTACAAACAATGCATCCCAACCATCTCGCTCGAGAACAGCACCGACGAGAACTACAACAAGTAGCACAGGATGATGAAGTTCAAGGAACCAGCACATCTGCGGGATCCACACCAACAGCAGATATATCATTGCTCATACCTGAGTTTGCTGGTTTAGACCAACACTGCATAAAGTGCAAAAAACTACTTTGTGCTGGGGAGCAGTCTATTGCAGCAGTTATTGTAGCTGCAAAAAATCGCAAATGTTAGCTTTTTTGTTGTTTTTGCGATGACGTTTCAATTGCAAAATGTTTTCAGTACTTTACTGCAGTTTGTTGCCTTGTTTTTTTTAATCTCATTTGTTTGAAAAACACCCACAAAATGAATAAGAGTTAGAAAAACACAAAAAAAGAAAAAAGAAAAAAATGGTTCTTTTTAGTAGCGCCTATTTGGTTAAAGATAGACAAACTGGTATGTGTTGTATGAATGAGTGCAAGGGTAATGTCTGGGTTATTGGATGATTGTATGGATAGTTCCTGGGTGATTGCATGAGTGCAGGGGTACTGCCTGGGTGATTGCATGAGTGCAGGGGTACTGCCATGTTGATTGGATGCGTGCATGGGTAGTGCCTGAGCGACTTCATGAATGCAAGGGTAATGCCTGGGTGCTTACATCAGTGCATAGGTAGCACCTGAGTGAAAGGATGTGTGCCAGGGTAATGCCTGGGTCATTGGATGAGTGCATGGGTAGTGCCTGAGAGAATGGATGAGTGTATGGGTAGTCCCTGAGTCAATGGTTGAGTGCAAGAATAGTGCTTTAGTGATTGCATGAGTGCATGGGTAGTGCCTGGGTGATTGCATGAGTGCAGGGGTACTGCCTGGGTGATTGGATCAGTGCATGGGTAGTGCCTGAGTGAAAGGATGAGTGCAAGGGTAATGCCTGGGTCATTGGATGAGTGCATGGTTAGTGCCTTGGAGAATGGATGAGTGCATGGGTAGTGTCTGAGTGAATGGTTGAGTGCAAGAGTAGTGCCTGAGTTATTGTTTGAGTGCATGGGTAGTGCCTGGGTAATTTCATGAGTACAAAGGTATTGCCTGGGTGATTGCATGAGTGCAGGGGTACTGCCTGGTTGATTGCATGAGTGCATGGGTAGTGCCTGAGTGAATGGATGAGTGCAAGTGTAGTGCCTGTGTGATTGAATGAGTGCATGGGTAGTGCCTGACTACTGCCTGAGTGAAAGGATGAGTACAAGGGTAATGCCTGGGTCAATGGATGAGTTCATGGGTAGTGCCTGAGAGAATGGATGAGTGCATGGGTAGTTCCTGAGTCAATGGTTGAGTGCAATAAGAGTGCTTGAGTGATTGCATGAGTTCATGTGTAGTGCCTCGGTGATTGCATGAGTGCAGGTGTTGTGCCTGGGTGATTGGATGAGTACATGGGTAGTGCCTGAGTGAAAGGATGAGTGCAAGGGTAATGCCTGGGTCATTGGATGAGTGCATGGGTACTGCCTGACAGAATGGTTGAGTGCAAGAGCAGTGTCTGAGTGATTGTATGAATATATGGGTAGTATGTTGGTGATTGCATGAGTACAGGGATAGTTCCTGGGTGATTGCATGAGCGCAAGGGTAGTGCCTGGGTGATTGGATGAGTGTATGGGAAATACCTGAGTGAAAGTATGAGTGCAAGGCTAGTGCTTGGGTCATTGCATGAGTGCATGGGTAGTGCTTGAGGGAATATATGAGTGCATGGGTAGTACTTGAGTGAATGGATTAGTCCAACTGTAGTGCCTGCATGACTGGATGAGTGCATATGTTGTGCCTGAGTGAATGGATGAGTGCATGGATAGTGCTTGAGTGAATGGTTGAGTGCAAGAGTAGTGCCTGGGTGATTGCATGACTCCGTAGGTAATGCCTGATTAATTGGATCTGTGTACAGGGAGTGCCTCCTTAATTGCATGAGTGCATGGGCAGTGCCTGGGTGATTGCATAAGTGCAGGAGTACTGCCTGGCTGATTGGATACATGCATTGGTAGTATCTGAGTGAATTCATGAGTGCACGAGTAATATCTGCCTGCTTAGATCAGTGCATGGCTACTGCTTGAGTACAAGGATGACTGCAAGAGTGATCTGTGGGTCATTGTACGAGTGCATAAGTAGTACCTGAGGGAATTGATGAGAGCATGAGTATTGCCTGAGTGAATCGTTCAGTGCAAAAGTAGTGCCTGGGTGATTGTACGATTGCGTAGGTAATGCCTGATTGATTGGATGTGTTTATAGGTAGTTCCTCCTTAACTGTATGAGTGCATGGGTAGTGCCTGAGTAAAAGGATGACTGTAAGATTAATGCCTGGGTCAACAGATGAGTGCATGGGTACTACCTGAGAGAATGGTTGAGTGCAATAGTAGTTCCTGGGTGATGTAAGAGGTAGTATATTGGTGATTGCATCAGTACAAGGGTAGTGCCTAGGTGATTGTATGAGTGCATGGGAAATACCTGAGTGAAAGTATGAGTGCAAGGCTAATGCTTGGGACATTGCATGAGAGCATGGGCAGTGTTTGAGGGAATAGATGAGTGCATGGGTAGAACTTGAGTGAATGGATTAATCCAAATCTAGTGCCTGCATGATTGGATGAGTGCATATGAGGTGCCTGAGTGAATGGATGAGTGCATAGATAGTCCTTGAGTGAATGGTAGAGTGCAAGATTAGTGCCTGGGTGATTGCATGACTCCGTAGGTAATCCCTGAATAATTGGATGTGGGTATAGGTAGTGCCTCCTTAATTGCATGAGTGCATGGGCCTGGGCAGTGCCTGGGTGATTTCAGAAGTGCAGTAGTACTGCCTGGCTGATTGGATAAGTGCATTGGTAGTGCCTCAGTGCATTCATGAGTGAAAGAGTATTATCTGCATGCTTAGATCAGTGCATGGCTAGTGCTTGAGTACAAGGATGACTGCAAGAGTGATCCGTGGGTCATTGTTTGAGTGCATCGGTAGTACCTGAGGGAATGGATGAGTGCATGTGTATTGTGATTGTACAATTGCGTAGGTAATGCCTGATTGATTGGATGTGTGTATAGGTAGATCCTCCTTAACTCTATGAGTGCATGGGTAGTGCTTGAGTAAAAGGATGACTGTATGAGTAATGGCTGGGTGATTGGATGCGTGCATGGGTAGTGCCTAAGAGAATAGTTCAGTGCAAGAGTAGTGCCTGGGTGATTACATGAGTGCAAGGCTATTCCCTGGGTCATTGCATGAGTGTATGGGTAATGCTTGAGTGAATGGATGAGTGCATGGGTAGTGCCTGAGTAAATGAAATAGTCCAACTCTAGTGCCTGCATGATTGGATGAGTGCATGGGTACTGCCTGAGAGAATGGATGAGTGCATGAGTAGTGCCTGAGTGAATGGTTGAGTGCAAGAGTAGTTTCTTGTGTGATTCCATGAGTGCATGGGTAGTGCCTGGGTGATTCTATGAGTGCAAGGGTAGTGCCTGAGTTATTAGATGAGTGTATGAGATGTATCTGAGTGAAAGTATGAGTTTAAGGGTAATGCCTGGATCATTGCATGAGTGCATGGGAAGTGCCTGAGTGAATAGATGAGTGCATGGGTAGTGCCTGAGTGAATGTTTGAGTGGAAGAGTAGTGCATGGGTGATTGCATGAATGTATAGTTAATGCCTGAGCAATTAGATGTGTGTATAGGTAGTGCCTCCTTGATTGCATAAGTGCATGAGAGTGCCTCAGTGAATGCTTGAGTGCAAGAACAGTTCCTGAGTGATTGCATGAGTACATGGGCAGTGCCTGGGTGATTCTATAAGTGCAGAGGTACTGCCTGGGTGATTGCATAACTGCAAGAGTAATACATGGGTGCTTAGATCAGTTCATGGGTGGTGCCTGTATAAAAGGATGAGTGCAAGAGTAATCCCTGGGTGATTACATGAGTGCATGTGTCCTACCTGAGATAATGAACGAGTGCTTTGGTAGTACCTGAGTGCAAGAGTAGTGCCTGAGTGATTGTATGAGTACAGGGGTACTGCCTGGGTGATTGGATAAGTACATGGGTTGTGCCTGTGTATAAGGAAGAATGCAAGGATAATGCCTGGGTTATCCTATTAGTGCAAGAGTTGTGATAGAGAGAATAGATGAGAGCACAGGTAGTGTTTGCGTGAAAGGTTGACTGTCTGGCTGATTACATCAGCATCATGATGATAGTTTGCAAATAGTGTAAACGATCAACATTATTTATATTAGAAACAAATAACAAATAATTAAACTTTAAACATTTTTTCACATTATCATGCAGATTATATTATGTATTCTTACCTTTTAAGTAATTTAGATACATTACTCAGTAGAACTATTTTAGAATAGTATTCTCCTAAACAGCATTTAAACTCTTTTCAAACTTCAACTGTACCTACTATAAAGAAGAAGAAGAAAAACTGTTATTTAATGATAATATATTACAGAAATTATAATATATTTTTCAGAACTCAACATAAATTTAGAATTACATAACATTTTCAGGTTCCCTTTTTTGCTATTCTCAGATTCCACTCAACTTCACCATGCACAGTGATTTTAATATAGTATCATAATTGAACAGCGGGGAAAAAAACAATTAAATTGATTGTAAAAAAAAACAAATCAGCGTAGAGCATCATCATCAATATGTGTAGCTAAGTGTTTTCCTATCTACACTTTCTTAATTACTTCCTTCATCTACATTAACTCTATTATTTATTTCAAATACATTTGCCAAAATGTAGACTCTCATTACATCTGGGACAATATAGACAACAAATATATAAAGTATTTCCTTTTAAACACAATTTTCCACATGCAATATCAATTACCGCAAATAATATTCCAAACATTAATTATAAATACTAATAGTTTCCAGTCCTGTCTACTTTCTGTTCACATCTTCCCAATAGGCCGAATGATGCACTCAAAACTTTGGCTTCAAAAATAACAAATATGAATTTGGTAATTCATAAGGCAATATAGGTTTGAATTCCAAGTGGGCATCATTGCAATGTGTCCATCCTTTATTACACTTTAAATAAACAGTATAGTGTCCAGATGTTGTAGTAGGTCTATCATGGAAAATAATAGCCACTGCTGTAAAAGTTCTTTCTAGAAATACATATTTGACTTCCTTTAAAATTTGAAATTTTAGTTTGCAATTTTCTTCCATTTGCTCCACAACGTTGTAGCATTAAAATGAGATATTTTCCAAATCTTTCTATATGTAATGTAGACAACATCTCTGATCTACAATGCGAACATCTCATGTCCTGATTAGCTGTTTTTATCAATTTGTTAAAAGTTACTGATTTGCAGTCTGGTATTGTCAAGTACGTGAATCCTTCTGTTTGTATTTCAGTAGTAGAAGTAAATCAACACTCTTTACATTTATGATCCAATCTGTAATTTAGTCCCAAAAAGTTTTCAATCTGTATTCCTTCATGTTCTAATACTCCAAGCATAAGCATTAGAAATTTGTGTGCATCTTGTTGTATACTGAGAGTAAATGTCAATGAACCAGTACATATATCCAAAAGATGCCAAATGCCAGAAGCAGTATGGATGTTAATTTTGTCAGTTACCAACTGTTGAAATACATGATGTAGTAGAGAACAGAATCTTTTTCATGATTTCCCATGATTTCATGATGAAGTTCTTGTAGATAAAACAGAACATTCAGAATCACATTAGTATAACAGTTTGATAACTGAACTATTTTCCTACTGGTATCCTTCAATGTCATCAACAGTATCCATTTTCTTTTTCTTTATGCCTTCAAATTTCTCTTAATTTGTTTTCTTTTTGAACCTCAATTCCATCTTTGACATATTTCCGTTTTGGACACACTACACGTTTCTCATATATGGGATATTCACCTAAGTCAGGTGTATAAAGTCTTCTTAAACGATTATACTCTCTTACACAATTTCCCTCAGCACTAACCTTTTTCTCATCGAAATCCATCAAATACAAATCAGACAATGTTCTTACTCGAGACAATGCAACGTATGCCATTCCCTCTTTGAACACTGTACTTCCAATATTTACAAAAGCACTGTCTATACTTAAACCTTGAGATTTATGAATAGTTACTGCATATGCTAAAGACAGAGGAAACTGTTTTCTGCGATCATATAAATCTTTTACAATCAAAAAACGTACAACACAACGCTCAATCTGTCTTACCTCTTTAATCTGATAACATTTTATAATCAAAAATTCTATTCCATCTCTGTTCTGAAATTTTACAAAATCAACAACTTTTCCCATTGCTCCATTTCATAAACCTTCTTCTACATTCAAATTACACTGTAAAATTACCCAACAGTTTATACATACATGTAAATTCTTTTCTAAGCCTGCAGTTTCAGATACAGACTTTTCCAAAGAATGCAATTTAGCCTGTAGTTTCTCTGTAAGAAGAATAGTCACTCCCTAGTGTTCAATTTTATCAATAGCTCCAATTTCCATTATTTGTTGTTTTTCCAGTTTCAAAAGTTCTTGATTAAATGTAGAACACTCTTGCTCTTAGGCAAACTATAGACTTCTTTTCTCCAAGCTTATGGTACATTACTTCAGCCGCTGTGTTTCCAGTTTTAAACAAGTTCCTTAGTAGCCGACTTTCTAAAGCTTGTTTACCATGTTTCGTCAAAACACCAATTCTTATGTTTTGAAGAATATTTCCGTAATTTTAATCACTTGCTTGTCGCATATTCTTAACAAGTTCTTTATATTCAAAATATAACCAAATGTTCACATTTCCAATACTTCCCAAAGATTTCCTAGTGTCTTCATGGACAAGTGTTTTAAAAACAGGTTGTCCTTTTACAGGAGTAAGTTGTAGTAGATCTCCAAACACAATTAAATGTTTTCCTCCAAACAGAACATCGTAATTTGTTTTTAAAATCTGTTGCATTCTTAAATGTACAAAGGCAAGCATTAAGTTTGAGACCATGCTCACCTCATCAATGATTGAAAGTTTCCTTTTCTTCAGTTCTCGTGAGTCTTCATAACAAGCTTCTCCAGATAGCTTCTGATATTCCAATTTATTATCATGTTCAACTGGTAGCATAAGTAATCAGTGTAAAGTAATCCCTTTAATGTTGAGTGCTGCTAATCCAGTTGGAGCAGTTACAACACAAGATAAATGTGATTCTGTAGTTTTGTGTAGATAAGTAGTCAAAACTTTAATTAAGAAACTTTTTCCTGTTCCAGCTTGACGGCTGATGTACATTAGAACAGGTTTAAATGATGAACATTGGCAATCTTTTTTTTCATGTAGCAAACCATGTTGTATCTGTTCTTTCACTTGTAGATATATTTCTTTCTGTTCAATATTTAGTTGTTCTAACTTTTCCAACTGAATAATATCCTGTTGTGCTTGTTGCATTGCAGTTTCTAACTCATCCATGGCGATTGCTGCTTCATTTTTGATAATTGCTTGTCCCAGTGGATCTTGACTTAGTGGACCAGAACTTTGACTATCTTGAGAACTTTCTCTAGCTATTTCAGCTGCATTAGTACTTTCTTGTTCAATCTCATCATTTAACATTTGTAGATATACAGGGAAAATTGGGCACTGAATACTATCTTTACTTGGATTAAAAGAATATTCATAGCAGTCGAAATCTCCAAGTAATTCCATTTCACTACGCCAAGGCTTGAACAGTTGCAGAAGTGCTAAATAGAAAAATTCCCTCATATCTGGACTTTCGCAACTCAGTTTTCTGTGGTTAGATTTCCTTTGGCATGTTTTACCAAACATCCGTCACATCCAATCACTGCATATTTTTCTTCTTTTATATTTTTTATAATATTTCTTTTAAAGCTGTAATGTTGAAGTATTTCATACAGACATAGATTTTCGATATGTGGGCTCCTTTTGGGGTAGTATGTATCCAACATATTAGCTTTAACAATATCTGTACTTTCTGGTTCATTCAGTACTAAGTATTTGATTTCTTGTAATGTTTGCAATACTCTATTTCGTGTGGCGACATGACCTAGACTTACCCAAATGATTCCTCTTGACTTTGAATATAAACTGGCAGAGCTCAAGCAATCCGAACATTCATAGGATCCAATCTCTCGATGGGAAAGCATTTTCAAGCTGAAGCTGTACAATTTCTTGCTAAGACTCTTTTCTTGTGAAATTTCTTCCCACATTTCTTTCTTCTCTGTCTTTTCAGATTTGGTTATATATGATGTAACATAGCGAGCAACAGCAATTGAATTATCTGCAACATATTGAATATCCATGTTTGCATTTCGCATTTTCAAAATCACTGGATTGTAGTCATTAATATACTTTGAATCTTCGGTTCTTTTTAAGTTGTATGTATTCTTCGGAGATTTCCGAGTTATTGTATGCCTTACTGCTGTCATAAAACTATTTACTCTTCCTTTAGAAATTATTGTACATGGGAATCCAAAACGACATTTTGTATAAAATTTCCCTTTAGACATGTATTTTTGTCGACAGTATTTTCCACATCGATGACTTTGAAACCATAAAACTTGTTGTCTCAAGCTTTTTCTCCTCCTTCTCTTGGAATGGCACAGGTAACATACTGTTTGATGAAAGACAAAACACTTTCATCAATATCAGTTCCAAATTTTGGAGCATACTTGATCCATAATATCATGTGTATATGAGGGGCACCTCTGGCTTGGTACTCCTTTCTCCAAAAGAAATCTGTTACCTCTCTAAGATGTGGAATATTTTTATTGCAGAAAAATGACATCATAGCTTGAAACCTATGTTAAAATACCTGCAGACATTTACAGTATCAAAGGAACAGAGTTATCCAGCTGTCTTCAATTCAATGTTTTTAACATTTGAATTTGCTTCTCGTAGAAATTCAAGAAATTGTCCCACGCATATTCAGCACAGCTAAGTGTTACAAGCCATGTAGGAGTACCTAAGTTTCTTAGCATACATTTAAGTTCTACGCGACGACGATACCAATACTCATTGGTACCACGTTGACACACCATCAAATTAATTAACTGAGATTCTAAATGTTCATCTCGTTGTGGAACTCTGTCCATTAATTCTTTTGCAGAAACATGTGGAAGATGAACTCCTGTTTTTAATATGTGGTTCACTGCATATGAAAGTGCAGACAAATCACTTTCAAACAGAAGATGAAATATATATGGAATACACTGTTGAAATCTTGGATCTTCAGAGTACAATCTTGTTGAGCGGTAGTCTAAAGCGGGAATCTGTACAACTCGCTCATCAAATCGTTCACCTTCTCCAGTGGGGAACAGCTGTGGAAAACAACAAGCTTTTTCCCATACACTCATGGGAGTTCCCTTTGCTTCCTTCATTTGAAATAATTCAATACTGTTTCCTATCACTTCTTTTGAATGTAGAGGATGCATACTGTAATGTTCATAAATCTCTTCACTCTTGGACTTATTGTCAGGCCTTGGCTCTGCCTTGCTGCAGAACATGCATTCACCGGAGCGAAGATGGACCCCTACTCTCCCCCAAGGCAGCGCCCAACCGAGTATCTTATAGTCACTCAAGTAAAGGCTACTCCCTCTAGGAAGAGAAGAGACAATGGAATGGACCACCAGAGGAAGGAGACAACCGTAGCTCGCTATGTGCAGCAAGGGTTCTTCAATACTGTAACCCAAACTCTGCATAAACAAAAAATAACAAAGAAAAGTGAAAAAAAATAAACATCAATTTGTTTCTTAATAAAAACTAACAAATATAAACTAATAATGTATCTTGTTCCCTAAAAGCCTTGTTTGTGCATAACCACATACTCACAATGCTACTAGTTGTCAGAGGAGCAATCAGTTCGTCACAAGGACTGTTATCAGTTTTCCACTCAAAAGAAAAGTCTCTTCCTTATTATCCAGTAAACAAAGTAAATTCTTATCAGTGCACTGACCATGAACTCGAAGCGAGGTTATTCCCCCGAAGAAACAGTAGCATACGTCTGCCACCCTCAAGCTTTTACCATGAGGGTTTAAATCCAAACAATAAAGAGAGAAAATCACAAAAAAAAAATTAAAAAGCAGGACGCAGGAAATTTGCAGGCAGCTGTTTCAACTCCGGGTCTCCACCACGGCAGGAAGGGAGGAGTCAGGCAGACGCGAGCTCCAGCACACACAAACGCGAACAAAAAAGGAAACCGGTTTCTTCGTACAAGTCAAAAAGAATGAACTGGAGATACTCCTCTGTTGGGTTCATGGAACGGACCAAATCCAAGGATGAAGTTAGTATACAAGTGGGTAAGAGAATCTGAACGTTCACCACCGGAGTCAGGCGCAGGAGACGGGGAATACAGTAATGGGGCGTGGTCCAATTTCGACAAGAAAGTAAGCCAAGCATGGAGGATTGCGTGAGGCATTCTTTTATCTCACCGGCCAATCATGCGGAACACATCCATGAGAGTTTCTGTAGTAACACACAAAGAAAGCCCAATAGAATTCAGTAAATTATAATTCCTAGTAATGATGCATCTTGGGATTAGTAGTTTGAGGCGAGTTACACCACGCAATCGAACAAGAGGCTCGAGGTGTAACAGTTCTCCCACCCAAGGGTCTATTGACGGGTCGGGGTTTTGAGGGGTTCAGATCATGAAACCTACGCACTAACAAGGGGGCATGAACCTGGTCAGCAGGTTCCGAAGACCTATCTTCAGGAGCATTTCCCACCCAGTCAACCAGGTATTGTAATTTGCCTTGATACCTCCTAGAATCCATGATACGTCTGACTTCATACTCGAGTTCTCCTTCTACACTGACTGGTGGGGGAGGGGGTTCAGGACTCGCCGGGTGCTCATACTCTTTAAGTAATGAGGTATGAAAGACAGGGTGAATCTGTAGTTCATGAGGTAGTTCTAAATTCAGAGTAACAGGGTTGATTATATTACTAACCTTGTATGGCCCTGTATATCGGGGTTGTAACTTTCTAGGCCCTGCTAGTCTGAGATTTTTGGTATCTAACCAAACCTGGTTCTCTGCAGCATAAACAGGAGCAGAATGCCTATGTTTATCACCTTTGATTTTCATGTTGTCTTTAGCGTGTTGAAGTTCTTGTTTAGCTTTTGTCCAGATCTTAAGAAGATTAGTGTGGTGTTCTTTAACTGCAGGTATTTCAGATATTGTCAAAGGAGTGTGAAGTGGCAAGATTTTGGGATGATAACCATATTTAAAAAGGAAAGTGGAGATCTTAGTTGCATAATGTGTAGTGTTGTTATATGCAAATTCTGCCAAAGGGAGTGCTTGCACCCAACTACTAGTGGTAGTGCTCAACAAACAGCGTAGGTACTGCTCTAGTGTTTGATTGCTTCTTTCTGTTTGGCCATCGGTTCTGAGGATGATAGGCCGTGGAAAGTCGATGATCTATCTGTAAGGATGTACACATGCCTCTCCAAAACTTATAAACAAATTGTGTCCCATGATCCGATATATTCACTGAAGACAACCCATGTATTCTTACAATCTGTTTAATGAATACCTCTACCAATTCTTTGGCTGTAGGGAGTTTTTAAAGAGGTAGGAAATGAGCCATTTTAGATAGTAGATCCGCTACAACCAGTATTGGGGAGAGGAGTTGGCCTAACGGCTAGGGCGGTCGACCTCGAATCTGGGGAACTGGGTTCGAATCTCGGCAATGACGCTGAACATCCTATGGTTCTGGGCAAATCACTTAATCTCCCCGTGCCTAGCAAAAATGAATGTGTCCTCATGTAATGCAACTGGTGCTATGTAAAGTGCTCTGATACCCAATTTGGGTCAAGTTTGCGCTATATAAAACTCTGTAAAAAAAAAAATATATATTGTGGTAAACACTTGCGTGACAGGTAGATCCGTTATGAAATCTATACTAATTGAATGCCAGGGAATGTGCAAGGGCATTAACAACCCAGCAGGAGCACAATGGGAGGTTTTTTGTCTTGCAGAAGTGGGACAGGTTTTGACAAACTTGCTTACTTCTTTTACCATTCCTTTCCACCAAAACCATCTCTGACAAGTTTGTCCTGTCTTCTCCCCCCAAGGGTGACCGCCCAGAAGTAGATTACGACACCATTGCACTACTAACTTACGGAGGTCATCCGTGGGGACAAAAATGGGTTTTTCATGACAGAACAGATAGAAGGAAACCCATCTCATTTGTCTGGGAGTAAGTACACTCACTGACTTAAAAAACTGTAAATTCCTATGATCAGACTAAATGGTTATAACATGTGGAGATCCCAATAAATAATGCCTCCATTCTTGAAAAGCCAATGGAATGGCTAACAATTCTATTTCCCCAATCGTGTAATTCTGTTCTGCAGGGAGAAGTGTTTTAGAGAAATATGCTATAGGATGTAAACACCCCGTCTTGACATCTCTTTGAGATAACAACCCACCTACTGCGTACTGTGAGGCATCAGCCTCCAAGAAATATGGTTGTGTGCTATCTGCATGTCTTACAATGGGAGCAGAAGTAAATCTATCCTTCAAAGTCTTGAAGGCTTGTTTGGCCTCATCAGACCACACAAA
This sequence comes from Calotriton arnoldi, assembly GCA_963921515.1. Classification (NCBI taxonomy): domain Eukaryota; kingdom Metazoa; phylum Chordata; class Amphibia; order Caudata; family Salamandridae; genus Calotriton; species Calotriton arnoldi. The sequence goes on from CAWUFW010003217.1 coordinate 998,252, forward strand.
CATGACCCCCTTCTGTAATAACCTAGTGATAGGTGTAATGATGTCAGAGAAGTTATCAATGAACCGTCTGTAAAAGTTGGCAAAACCAAGAAAGGATTCCACCTCTCTTACAGTACTAGGGCTTGACCAATTTGTTATGGCTGTAACTTTAGAGGGGTCCATGTGAATCCCCTCTGGAGAAATAACAAAGCCCAGAAAATCTACTTGCGTAGCATGAAACATGCATTTATCAAGTTTTGCAAAGAGGTGGTTTTCATGGAGACGTTGTAAAATCTTTTTAACATGACTAACGTGTTCTTCATCTGACTGTGAATATATTAGAATATCATCGATATACACAATGACAAAAAGGTCTAGGTAATCCCTCAGAATCTCATTTACAAAAAACTGAAAGGCTGCTGGAGCATTGCATAAGCCAAAAGGCATTACACAATACTCATAGAGCCCGAATTTGGTGTGAAACGTCGTCTCCCACTCATCACCCTCCCTCACACGGATCAAGTAGTAGGCCCCATGGAGATCAAGCTTGGTAAATACCTTGGCTCCCCACACCTGATCCAAAAGGACAGAGATGAGAGGAAGAGGGTATTTGTTCTTTATAGTCACCTTATTGAGGGCTCTATAGTCCAAACAAACCCTCAAGCCGCCTTCTCATTTAGGTATAAAAAATAGGAGATGACCCAGGTGACGTACAGTGTCTTATGAACCCTTTTTGTAACATGTCTTGTATGTATTCCTGGAGATATTTAGTCTCAGGTTCGGTTAGGGCATAAATCCTACTAACCGGCAAGTCCGCTCCGGGCACTAAATCTATCCGGCAATCAAAGGATCTATATGGAGGCAATGCAATAGCTTTCGCTTCATCAAATACCTCCAAATATTCAACATGTTATACAGGCAAATTGGGAGTGACTTACGATCGTGATACGGCACAGCACAAAGGTGCTTGCCATTGCACTGCTTCTTGGTAACAATGCAACACACAATAATGAGACTGTAAGGTGAATTTCTTGTGCTCGAATCGATATGGGGATTGTGTAGTTGTAACCAGGGAAACCCCAAAATGGCCCCAAAATTGGGTGTGTCAATTAAGTCAAATCTAATGGTTTCAGAATGTCCATTGTCACATAGCATTACTATATCCGCTGTTTGATATGTAAGCAGCCCTGATGACAGTTCCGTACCATCTACTGCTTGTACACTCTCTGGTTGGGATTTAGAAATTAATTCCACACCAAGGGATTTAACAAGTGTAATATCTAAAAAGTTTCCAGTAGCCCCAGAGTCTAACAAAATCGACAACGCCTTTCTGCGCTGAGAGGGCAATATTAAGGTAACCGATATAGTGAAATGTTTGGGTACACGATTGATCGTGTTGGCTAGATACTGAGAGATCTGTGTGGTGTTTGAACTTGAAAGACCGATCTCGTGTTCCTTCAAGTTTGCTAGTTTTCCGACTGTGTAGCCTAACTAGTCTTCACAGCAGGTGACTTAAGAAGGGGTTTTGGTTTCACGGTGCATTCCTTAGCATAATGTCCCCCTTTGCTACAATAGAGACAGAGGTTAAGCTTCCTTCTTTTGTCTCTCTCCTCTACGGACAAAGGTCCTCGAATACTACCAATTTGCATGGGTTCGCTAGTGTCTTTTACCTCTTTCTTGTCTCCTCGAAACATCACAAAATGAGAGAAATCACCTCTGGATTACTCTCCTTTTCTCTCACTCAATCAGTGATCTAGTTTCACAACCAAGTCAATAAAAGAGGGACAATCCTCAGGAGGGTCTACGATTTGCAACAAAATATGTTTAAACTCATCTTTTAAACCCCTGTAAAACAAGGAAGTCCGTTTTTTTCAGGCCATTGCATCTCTGCTACTAAACGATTGATAGTGGTAATGTATGTAAGCAAGTCTTTGGAATTCTGTTTTAAACCCAGCAATTCATTATCACTGGCCTGCATATAGACTCCGCATTCTTTCCTTGAACTGGGGAAAATCGTACAAAATAGGATCATCATTTTCCACCAAGGGTACAGCCCAAAGTACTGCATTCCCTATTAAATATGAAATTACAAAAGCGACTTTGGCCGCATCATCTGGGAAAGAAGCTGATCTACAGAGAAATTGCAGATGGCATTGGTTCATAAAAACGCTATATTTGGCACTATCCCCATTAAATCTCTCTGGCATAGCTAAAGGCACTGGAGTAGGTGTTACGACTGTTAAACTAACAAGTTGAGGGCCACTCCCCCCAGGTATTGAAGAGGAAGAAGCTGAAGGAGAGACATAAAAATGTGCCGACTGTATGTAGCTCTTTTTGTGTTTATGTTGGATATCAGCAACTCGTCCATCTAACTGCCTATGTGTTTTAACGTGATCTAGGTCTAGCATTAAACGTTGATTTTCTATTCTAAGTGTGCGGAGTTCTGCTTGTAAATTAACCACTGCTGAAGCTAGTTCCTTCATGGTGGTATTCTGGGGTTCCATAGAAAGAGAGTCATCCATCATTGGCTCAAATGTGGCTCCCTTGTCCATCTCTGATCAGGTGAAAATATATACGTGGACTTGGCTTTCTGTCAGGCCTTGGCTCTGCCTTGCTGCAGAGCATGCATTCACAGGAGCGAAGATGGACCCCTACTCTCCCCCAAGGCAGCGCCCAACCGAGTATCTTATTGTCACTCAAGTATAGGCTACTCCCTCTAGGAAGAGAAGAGACAACGGAATGGACCACCAGAGAAAGGAGACAACTGTAGCTTGCTGTGTGCAGCAAGGGTTCTTCAATACTGTAACCCAAACTATGCATAAACAAAAAATAACAAAGAAAAGAGAAGAAAAATAAACATCAACTTGTTTCTTAAAAAAACTAACAAATATAAACTAATAATGTATCTTGTTCCCTAAAGCCTTGTTTGTGCATAACCACATACTCACAATGCTACTAGTTGTCAGAGGAGCAATCAGTTCATCACAAGGACTGTTATCGGTGTTCCACTCAAAAGAAAAGTCTCTTCCTTATTATGCAATAAACAAAGTAAATTCTTATCAGTGCACTGACCGTGAACTCGAAGCAAGGTTATTCCCCCGAAGAAACTGTAGCATACGTCTGCCACTGTCAAGCTTTTACCATGAGGGTTTAAATCCAAACAATAAAGAGAGAAAATCATAAAAAATAAAAAAAGGAGAAGGACGCGGGAAATTTGCAGGCAGCAGTTTCAACTCCGGGCGTCCACCACGGCAGGAAAGGAGGAGTCAGGCAGACGCGAGCTCCAGGGTACACAAACGCTAAGAAAAAAGGAAACCGGTTTCTTTGTACAAGTCAAAAAGAATGAACTGGAGATACTCCTCTGTTGGGTTCATGGAACGGACCAAATCCAAGGATGAAGGAAGTTTACCAGTGGGTAAGAGAATCCGAAAGTTCACCACCGGAGTCATAAGCAGGAGATCGGGAGTCCAGTAATGGGGCGTGGTCCAATTTCGACAAGGAAGTAAGCCAAGCATGGAGACTGGCGCAAAAAAAATCAAAGAGGTGCAGAAAGAAGTTTGAGAGGAACAGAAAAAAGCCAAAAAGTGTATAAAGAAACAACTGATGTTCAAAAAAAGCAACAGAAGTTCAGAAAGAAACAAGACAACTGTAGAAAGAGGAATAAATGAGCAGAAAGAAGCAAGTGACTTGCAGAATCAAGCAACTCAGGTGTACAAAGAACTAAAAGAGATGCGGAAATAGTCAAAAGAAGAAGAGAAACAAGCAAGAAAAGTACAGAAAGTAGCAAGAAAAGTAGTAAAACACGCGACACAAGTGCAGAAAAACAGAAAACAAGAGTTGAAAAGGGCAAGAAAGGTGCAAAAAATGAGTAAACAAGTGCAAAAAAGGGGCAAAGCAAATGCACAAAGAGTCAAGAGAGGTGCACAATAAGCAACAGAGATGCACAAAGAGGAAACAACAATGGTGAAAGAGACAAGAGGAATGCTAAAAGAAGCAACAGAGGTGCAGAAAAAGGCAAGATAGGTGGACATAGAGGCAAAGAGGTACAGAAAAAAGTAACAGAACTGCAGAAACAAACAAGACACATACAGAAAGAAGCAAGAGAGCTGCTCAAATTGATGAGAGGTACCGAAAGAAGTAAAAGAAGATGCAGAAAGACTCAAGTGACAAGCAAAAAGAGGCAAGAGAGGTGCACAAACAGATAAGAGAGGTTCAGAAAGAAGAATGACCGGTGCATGTAGATGTTAGAGGGTTGCACAAAGAAGTAAAAGAGGTGCTGAAAGAAACAAGAGAAGTGCAAAACGAATCAACAGAAGTACACAAAGAGATAAGACAGGTGCAGAAAGAGGCAAGATAAATGCAGAAAGAAGCAAAAGAGGTGCACAAACAGTCAAGAGAAGTCCAGAAAGAACCAAGAGAACTCCAAAAATGCAAACAGCAATCTTTGCAATCTTACTGTTATAAGTCTCACTGAAGGAAGTGGCCTGCTAGGGCCACTCGGGTTTTCTCACAACCACCTGCTATGCCTTCCCAAGAATGAAGAGTCGGTCAGACAGTACAGAATACAAACTTACATGTTTATTAGAAATGCTCTGCAGAGGAGTCCATCATGGCCTGCACCCTAAGATGTCTGCCGAGGGACTGACCCCCCAGAAATCTACAGTGAGTAATTATTCTTCCCTTGGAGCCTCCAACCCCGCCCACCATGGAAAACTACCACCCTGAGCCTGACATCACCATGTTATAGAAAACATGCGTACATGCGTCTCTACCTTTTGCTGCTGCCATCACACATAATAGAAGATTACAAATACATACATATCTGTGTTACACACATGTACCATCTTCAGATGCATAACACATATGATAATACATGTGCAAGTAGAGACATACTTCACTCACAAGACCATGAAGTCCTTTAAACTTGTCAGACTGTACTTCCCATTTCAAAGACACACCTAACTTTATGCAGCGTACTTCAAGTGTACCTTTTCACAGACTCATACGAGGTAGCCTAATCACTAATCCCTCTGCCAACATATCTGAAACCTCGTTTTTATGCTGCAGCATCACTATTCAGCGCCTACTGAGAGTGTTCGGCCTAGCCAAATATAAACCAGCAACCCTTCACATGTGTCTGTTGTAACTCTCACTATATTCCAGAAAGCAAGCATGCATGTGTCTGTACCTTTTCCTAGTGGCATAATATATAAAAGAAACATGCAAATAGATGTATATCTGTGTTTTATACCTCTACAATCTTCTTAGTCATAACACATGTGAGAATACATGTGCAAGTAGAGACATAGCTCAGTGATAAGACCACTTCCCATTTCAAGGAGTCACCTAAATTTATGTGGCGTACTGGAAGTGTACATTTCTATAGACTGATATGAGTTAACCTAATCACTAATCCCTCTACCAACATGTCTTAAACCTCACTTTTGTGCTGCTGCTGCACTTTTCAGCAACTACTGAGAGTGTTGGGCCCAGTCAAATACAAAGCAGCAACTTTTTCAGTGTGTCTATTATAAGTCTCGCTATACTCCTAAAAGCATGCATGCATGTGTCTGTACCTTTTCCTCAGATGTATACCTGAGTACTGTCTGAGTGAGTTTATGACTCCAAGGGTAATGTCTGGGAGATTACATCAGTGCATGGGTAGTGCCTGAGTAAAAGGATAACTGTAAGAGTAATGCCTGGGTCATTGGATGAGTGCATTGGTACTGCCAAAGAGAATGGTTTAGTGCAAGAGTAGTGCTTGAGTGATTGTATGAGTATATGGGTACTATGTTGGTGATTGCATGAGTACAGGGTTAGTGCCTGGGTGATTGTATGAGTGCAGGGGTACTGCCTGGCTGATTGGGTAAGTGCATTGGTAGTGCATGAGTGAATTCATGAGTGCAAGAGTAATATCTGCCTCCTTAGATCAGTGCATGGCTAGTGCTTGAGTACAAGGATGGCTGCAAGAGTAATCCGTGGGTCATTGTATGTGTGCATCGGTAGTACCTGACGGAATGGATGAGTGCATGGGTATTGCCTGAGTGAATCATTGAGTGCAAAAGTAGTGCCTGGGTGATTGCATAGGTAATGCCTGATTGATTGGATGTGTGTATAGGTAGTTCCTCCTTAACTGTATGAGTGCATGGGTAGTGGGTGAGTAAAAGGATGACAGTAAGAGTAATGGCTGGGGCATTGGATGAGTGCATGGGTAGTGCCTGAGAAAATGGATGAGTTAGTGCCTGAGTGAATAGTTCAGGGCAAGAGTAGTGCCTGGGTGATTACATGAGTGCACAGGTAGTGCCTGGGTGATTGTATGAGTGTATGGGAAATATCTGAGAGAAACTATGAGTGCAAGGCAAATGCGTGGGTCATTGTATGAGTGTATGGGTAGTGCTCAAGAGAATCAATGAGTTAATGGGTAGTGCCTGAGTGAATTGATTAGTTCAACTCTAGTGCATGGGTCATTGGATGAGTGCATGGGTACTGCCTGAGAGAATGGATGAGTGCATGGGTAGTACCTGACTGAAAGGATTAGTCCAACTCTAATGCCTGGGTGATTGGGTGAGTGCATGGGTACTACCTGAGAGAATGGAAGAGTGCATGACTAGTGCCTGAGTGAATGGTTGAGTACAAGACTAGTTTTCTCTGTGATTCCATGAGTGCATGGGTATTGCCTGGGTGATTCTATGAGTGCAGGGGTAGTGCCTGAGTGATTGGAAGAGTGTATGAGAAGTACCTGAGTGAATGGGTACTGCCTGAGTGAATAGCTCAGTGCAAGAGTAGTACCTGGGTGATTACATGAGTGCAGAGGTAGTGCCTGGGTGATTGTATGAGTGTATGGGAAATACCTGAGAGAAAGTATGAGTGCAAGGCTAATGCCTGGGTCATTACATGAGTGCATGGGCAGTGCTTGAGTGAATGGATGAGTCCGTGGGTAGTGCCTGAGTGAATGGATTAGTCCAACTCTAGTGCCTGGGTCATTGGATGAGTGCATGGGTACTGCCTGAGAGAATGGACGAGTGCATGAGTAGTTCCTAAGTGAATGGTTGAGTGCAAGAGTAGTTTTCTGTGTGATTCCTTGAGTGCGTGGGTACTGCCTAGGTGATTCTATGAGTGCAGGGGTAGTGCCTGAGTTATTGGATGAGTGTATGAGAAGTATGTGAGTGAAAGTATGTGTGTAAGGGTCATGCCTGTGTCATTCCATGAGTGCATGGGTGGTGCCTGAGTGAATAGCTACGTACATGGGTAGTGCCTGAGTGAATGTTTGAGCGGAATAGTAGTGCCTGGATGATTGCATGAATGTATGGTTAATTTAATGCCTGAGTGATTACATGTGTGTATAGGTAGTGCCTCCTTGATTGCATAAGTGCATGGGAGTGCCTGAGTGAATTCATGAGTGCAAGAGTAATATCTGCCTCCTTAGATCAGTGCATAGCTAGTGCTTTAGTACAAGGATGTAACTCTCACTGTATTCCATAAACCAAGCATGCATGTGTCTGTACCTTTTCCTAGTGGCATCAAATACAAAAGAAGCATACAAATAGATGTATACCTGTGTTTTATACCTCTACCATCTTCATGAATGAATGAGGAGTATTTATAAAGCGCACAGCTACTCAGAAAGAGTGTCCCGGCGCTGGAGAACCTCAAAACTAGTCTGCTGCTGTCCCTAATGGGCGGGGGATATTTAGGGTGAGTGTCGGAAGAGCCAGGTTTTAAGCATCTTCCTAAAGGTGATTAAGTCAGTCAACTGTCTGAGTGTCACCGGTAGGAGGTTCCAGGCGCGTGCGACCTGCACTTGGAAAGAGCGACCTCCTGTGTGGGTGCGGCATATCTTTGGGACAGCAGCCAGATGCAATGAAGATGACCTCAAGGTTCTGCTGGGGCATAATGTGTGACTCTCCTTCTGAGATAATGTGCGCCGGTGCCCTGCAGTGCCTTAAAGGCCAGAACCAAGTCCTTAAAGCAAATTCTTTTCCTCACGGGTAGCCAGTGCAAGGCTTTCAGATGAGGTGAGATCTGGGTTCTAGGTTTAAGCAAGAGGACCGCCCGGGCGGCCGCATTCTGGACCACCAGCAATCTATTTAGTAGGTATTTTGGAAGGCCTAAGTATAGGACATTGACATAGTACAGTCGGGAAACAATAAGGGCTTGGACAACGGTCTTCCTGTGGTCAAGAGGCAGGAGGGGAAGACATTTTCTGAGCATCCGCAGGAGGCCAAAACAGGATCCTGCGACTGACTGGATCTGAGCTTTTATAGACAAGTTGGCATCCATCATGGCAACTCGTGTGAGAATACATGTGCAAGTAGAGACATACCTCAGTCATGAGACCATAAAGTCCATTAGACTTGACAGACTGCACTTCCCATTTCAAGGAGACACCTACATTTATGTGGCATACTTGAAGTGTACATTTCCATAGACTGATGCGGGCTAACCTAATGACTAATCCCTCTCCCAACATGTCTTAAACCTCACTTTTGTGCTGCAGCTTCACTATTCAGCAACTACTGAGAGTGTTAGGCCTAACCAAATACAAAGCAGCAACTTTTTCAATGTGTCTGTTGTAAGACTCACTATATTCCTAAAAGCATGCATGCATGTGTCTGTACCTTTTACTAGTAGCATCATATATAAAAGAAACATACAAATACATTCATACCTGTGTTTTATACATCTAACATCTTGATATGCATAATACGTATGAGAAAACATGTGCAAGTAGAGATATACCTCAGTCACAAGACCATTAATACCTTTAAACTTGTCAGACTCCACTTTCCATTTGAAAGAGACACCTACATTTAAGTGGCATTTTTCAAGTGTACTTTTTCACCGACTCATACAACGTTGCCTAATCACTATTCCCTCTGCTAACATATCTTAAACCTCACTTTTGTGCTGCAGCATTACTATTCAGCAACTACTGAAAGTGTTGGGCCTATCCACATTCCTAAAATCATGCATGCATGAGTCTGTACCTTTTGCTAGTGTCATTTTCAAATGCATAACACATGTGAGAATACATGTGGGAGTAGAGACATACCTCAGTCAGAAAACCATGCAGACCTTAAAACTTGACATAATGCACTTCTCATTTTAAGAAGACACCTACAATTATGTGCCGTACTTCAACAGTACCATTCACCAGATTCATACAAAATTCCCTAATCACTAATCCCTGTGCCAACATGTCTAAAACCTCACTTTTCTCTTGTAGCTTTACTACTCTGCGACTACTCAGAGTCTTGGTCCTAGGCAAATATAAACAACCGACCCTTCACATGTCTCTTTTATAAGTCTCACCATATTGTTGAAAGTAGGCATGCATGTGTCTGTACCTTTTGCTAGTGTTATTATATATAAAAGAAACATACAAATAGATGTATACCTCTTTTTTATATATCTAACATCTTCAGATGCATAACGCATATGACAAATACATGTACAAGTAGAGACATACCTCAGTCACAAGACCATGCAGACCTTGAAACTTGACAGACTGCACTTCCCATTTCAAAGAGACACCTAAAATTATGCGGCATACTTCGTTTGCACCTTTCCACAGCCACATACAAACTGTTGACGGCATGTAAAGGAAGGAACATGACACAATTTTGGCAACTGGTTAAATGGGGCAGTGGAGAGATAAAGCAGGTACCAGCCAACCATGTAGCCCCTGAACAGTGGGTCGCTTATTTTGAGGCGCAGTTCCAGTCCTCTAATTACAATGAGGAGATCCCCCTATGGCCACCACATAGGGATCTCCTGCGGTTTACAGACTTGGAGGTCGAGTCTGTGTTAAAGCAAATCCCGAGAGGTAGGGCCCCCGGTCCAGATTGTATACCAGACCTGTTTGTAAGGGGAAAAGAATTTTGGGTACCTTATATTAAACTATTGGCGAATGCCGTAGCTAGTGGTGCTTTGGTTCCTGATACCTGGTCAGGCGCCGAAATCCTACCAATATATAAGAAGGGTGATCGGTCGCAACCAGGTAATTATCGACCTATCAGCCTGATAGACTCCATCCAGAAGATTGTAGCAAGACTAGTGCTGGGTAGGATCCAGGCATGGATGGTTGAAACAGATATTCTGACACCACTACAGGCGGGGTTCCGGCCGTGTACCAGCACACTTGATCAGGTTTTCAGGTTTGTGTTAATTTATTGGCAGGTGGTCATTATTGGTGGGGGCACAATCTACGCGGCCTTTGTGGACTTAAAGTCCGCATTTGACCGCGTACCCCGAGTGAAATTATGGAGAGCATTGGTGGAAATGGGGATGCCCTCGGAATTGATAACAATTCTGGTGAAATTACACGACACAACATATGCCCAAGTCCGCTGGGGTAAGCCTGGGGATGTTACAGAGAGGTTCCCGGTTTCCAAGGGGTGCGTCAGGGTTGTGTGTTGGCTCCCACCCTGTTTTTATTATTTATAAATAGGGTGGTCCAATACTATATCAATTACCCCACTGATGCCCCATCACTGGCAGGAATGAAAATTCCACTGCTCATGTTCGCGGACGACACCCTGATAATATCTAAGACCAGACAGGGCTTGCAGGCAGCGCTGTCACGGTTTGAAGTGTTCTGTCACGATCATGAGCTGAGGGTCAACGTGGAAAAAACAAAGTTTATGGTGCTTCATAAATCTAAAGTTATTACCGGGAGAGTATATATGAACAATGTCCCCCTGGATCAGACAGATACATTTACCTACTTGGGCATAACATTGAGTAGGAAGATGAGCTGGAAACCTCAGGTAGAAATGCTGGCTTTAAAACATGCGCAATTAGCAGGCGCATTGGTTAAAGAGCATAGGCTTTCCTACACCAAGCCCATTGGCCCTGTATTGCAAATTTATAATTCAAAAATCAGTCCAGCAATACTCTACGGTGCCGAACTCTGGGGTTATGACAACTTAGCACCATTGGTAATTGCGCAAAATAGGTTTGTCAGGTCATTAGTTGGCCTCCCGCAATCCTCCCCCCTCATACCACTCTACTTTGATCTGGGTTACCACACTGTTGTGGATGCTGCACGATATAGGCCGTTGGCATTCTGGAGAAGACTCTGGACTACCCCGGAGCTTTCTCAGTATGCCAATGCCTTATCGGATGTAAGGAGGCTGGGACGATCACATGAAATTTCCTGGTTGAACAACATAAAAAATTCGTTGTACGCGATGGGGATGAATACCCTATGGGATGATCCAGTCTCATCACCATTTCCCTCTAAAAAGATTTTTAAGAGAGCCTATTGGGATATGGTTAAAGCCAGGAAGTTTTCATCATTAACAAGGCCGTCATTGACAAGGGAATACCTAGTAGTGAAGAATGAGATCAAACTGGAAGGTTACTGGGATCTTATTTCTAACCCGTTCGATCGGAAATTGTACCACCAATTTAGGGTGGGTTCACTCCCTATACGAGCGTTTACTAGTGGATGGTCTCAACCATCTGTAGATAAATGTGTTTTTTGTACTGACCACATTGAGACCACAGCACATATTTTATTTGTCTGTCCGGGTTATAATTTGCCAAGGATCAAATGGATTAAACCCGTGTGTAAGAACTTGGGCATAAGAACAGCTAAGGAGGCCCTCAGGATTTTAAGGTTTGACTCAATGGCCTCAATTGTGGTCGCTGTGGCGAAGTTCTTGCGATGGGTGTGGGTTATCCAAGCCAACGCACTAGGGCCTGATTAACATATACAAGAAAAGAGTTTCTGGGTAAGGGTTTTGTTTTTTTAGTCTGGTTTTAGTAATGTGTTCTTAAAATTGATGAATTATTTATTGTTTTTACTAATTGTTTTTATTGTTGATCTGGTTGATTTTTATGTTTATGAATGGCTCTACCAAAACTAGAAGCATGCCAAGAGATGGAATTCTCTTGTCAAATTTTATGTTATTTGTCTTTTATGATTGAGAAATCGAAATAAAGACTATTTTGAATTGAATTTGAAACTACCATAATAACTAATCCATCTACCAATGTTACTATGCACAACCTATTTCAATCATCATTTCAGTACAATAAAACAAAATACAATACACATCTGTACATTTCATAACATATTTCATACATCACACTACTCTAATAATTTCCAAACTTTGAAAAAAATGCTTTTCAAATCTAAAAATATCACTACAAAGAGTGAAGCACTACTGCATAATACATAACACACCTTACAAATTTGTAACTCACCTTTGAAATAGTATTGCAGAATATGAAATATGAGAAACTCATAAAAGATTTTCTTTTCCACACAATAAATGTAATGCAGCACTCTCAGCAAGGTGAAACCAGTAATGGCAAACTTTCCCTCTCTCTCTGCACACAAATAAATGTAAGTAACAAATCACATTGCTTCCTACATTATTTCAAATTGTGGAACACATTTCTATTGGTTAGACATATTAACCCTTTCTAACTGTCTTCAAATAGTGCCCAAAGTGGTTCTGTAATTTTCTGGAGTCGCAACTCCACCGCGATGCCGCAGTGTAGTGTCGCGATGGAGCTGCGAACCCTTGCGGGAGTTCAAAAACCAATTTCTAATAATTCTAGTATTTCTTTTTAACAGCACACTACTTCTACACATATTACTGATTTAGAAAAACTTAATTTAGTAACATATCACTTATATTTAGGTAACCATTTCACATTTTAAATCCACAGTTAAGTTTCAACCCTTCCCCATTCTGCTTAATCCCAGTTTCCATAGTAACAGTTTCTGCAACATTCAACTTTAATGGCCGGTCACAAGTTCACCATATTTTCAAGTTCTGCACACTAGCTTACAAATGCAAATAGCAGGTGTGGTTAACTTTTGCAAAATATTACCTTATCCTATCTACTATACCTTTCAAACATTTTTTAATAACCAATCAGACACATGATTCCTCAGGAAAGTAACATGCATCCTATTTTCGAGTGCACAATGTTGATGAACAGCCAATCACTTATCGGCTTTTTCAAAAACAGCATCTTCTCCAATATTTTAGATACCTCTGATTCTACCAACTGACTACCTCAGCTACAGTCATCCTTTCATTCCTTCCAGACATCACTTCAAGATGCTTACAGTATGGATTGTAGGGCACAGCTATGTTTTCTGGTGCAAAAAGTATGCTGAACACAGAGGTATTGACAAAGACCTAGGTTTGAAAATGTGGATATTAAATAGATTGAACAGAGAGGATTAAAGTGGCACCAAGTGCAAGTAGAGACATACCTCAGACACAAGACCATAAAAGACTTTAAACTTGTCAGACTCCATTTCCCATTTAAAAGAGACACCCAAATTTAAGTGGCATTTTTCAAGTGTACTTTTTCACCGACTCATACAACGTTGCCTAATCACTATTCCCTCTGCTAACATATCTTAAACCTCACTTTTGTGCTGCAGCATTACTATTCAGCAACTACTGAAAGTGTTGGGCCTATCCACATTCCTAAAATCATGCATGCATGAGTCTGTACCTTTTGCTAGTGTCATTTTCAAATGCATAACACATGTGAGAATACATGTGCAAGTAGAGACATACCTCAGTTAGAAAACCATGCAGACCTTAAAACTTGACATAATGCACTTCTCATTTTAAGAAGACACCTACAATTATGTGCCGTACTTCAACAGTACCATTCACCAGATTCATACAAAATTCCCTAATCACTAATCCCTGTGCTAACATGTCTAAAACCTCACTTTTCTCTTGTAGCTTTACTACTCTGCGACTACTCAGAGTCTTGGTCCTAGGCAAATATAAACAACCGACCCTTCACATGTCTCTTTTATAAGTCTCACCATATTGTTGAAAGTAGGCATGCATGTGTCTGTACCTTTTGCTAGTGTTATTATATATAAAAGAAACATACAAATAGATGTATACCTCTTTTTTATATATCTAACATCTTCAGATGCATAACACATATGACAAATACATGTGCAAGTAGAGACATACCTCAGTCACAAGACTATGCAGACCTTGAAACTTGACAGACTGCACTTCCCATTTCAAAGAGACACCTAAAATTATGCGGCGTACTTCATTTGCACCTTTCCACAGCCACATACAAACTACCATAATCACTAATCCATCTACCAATGTACACATGTTACTTTGCACAACCTATTTCAATCGTCATTTCAGTACAATAAAACAAACTACAATACACATCTGTACATTTCATAACATATTTCAAACATCACACTACTCTAATAATTTCCAAACTTTGAAAAAATGCTTTTCAAATCTAAAAATATCACTACAAAGAGTGAAGCACTACTGCATAATACATAACACACCTTACAAATTTGTAACTCACCTTTGAAATAGTATTGCAGAATATGAAATATGAGAAACTCATAAAAGATTTTCTTTTCCACACAATAAATGTAATGCAGCACTCTCAGCAAGGTGAAACCAGTAATGGCAAACTTTCCCTCTCTCTCTGCACACAAATAAATGTAAGTAACAAATCACATTGCTTCCTACATTATTTCAAATTGTGGAACACATTTCTATTGGTTAGACATATTAACCCTTTCTAACTGTCTTCAAATAGTGCCCAAAGTGGTTCTGTAATTTTCTGGAGTCGCAACTCCACCGCGATGCCGCAGTGTAGTGTCGCGATGGAGCTGCGAACCCTTGCGGGAGTTCAAAAACCTATTTCTAATAATTCTAGTATTTCTTTTTAACAGTACACTACTTCTACACATATTACTGATTTAGAAAAACTTAATTTAGTAACATATCACTTATATTTAGGTAACCATTTCACATTTTAAATCCACAGTTAAGTTTCAACCCTTCCCCCATTCTGCTTAATCCCAGTTTCCATAGTAACAGTTTCTGCAACATTCAACTGTAATGGCAGGTCACAAGTTCACCATATTTTCAAGTTCTGCACACTAGCTTACAAATGCAAATAGCAGGTGTGGTTGACTTTTGCAAAATATTACCTTATCCTATCTACTATACCTTTCAAACATTTTTTAACAACCAATCAGACACATGATTCCTCAGGAAAGTAACATGCATCCTATTTTTGAGTGCACAATGTTGATGAACAGCCAATCACTTATCGGCTTTTTCAAAAACAGCATCTTCTCCAATATTTTAGATACCTCTCATTCTACCAACTGACTACCTCAGCTACAGCCATCCTTTCATTCCTTCCAGACATCACTTCAAGATGCTTACAGTATGGATTGTAGGGCACAGCTATGTTTTCTGGTGCAAAAAGTATGCTGAACACAGAGGTATTGACAAAGACCTAGGTTTGAAAATGTGGATATTAAATAGATTGAACAGAGAGGATTAAAGTGCACCAAGTGCAAGTAGAGACATACCTCAGACACAAGACCATAAAAGACTTTAAACTTGTCAGACTCCATTTCCCATTTAAAAGAGAAACCCAAATTTAAGTGGCATTTTTCAAGTGTACTTTTTCACTGACTCATACAACGTTGCCTAATCACTATTCCCTCTGCTAACATATCTTAAACCTCACTTTTGTGCTGCAGCATTACTATTCAGCAACTACTGAAAGTGTTGGGCCTATCCACATTCCTAAAATCATGCATGCATGAGTCTGTACCTTTTGCTAGTGTCATTTTCAAATGCATAACACATGTGAGAATACATGTGCAAGTAGAGACATACCTCAGTCAGAAAACCATGCAGACCTTAAAACTTGACATAATGCACTTCTCATTTTAAGAAGACACCTACAATTATGTGCCGTACTTCAACAGTACCATTCACCAGATTCATACAAAATTCCCTAATCACTAATCCCTGTGCCAACATGTCTAAAACCTCACTTTTCTCTTGTAGCTTTACTACTCTGCGACTACTCAGAGTCTTGGTCCTAGGCAAATATAAACAACCGACCCTTCACATGTCTCTTTTATAAGTCTCACCATATTGTTGAAAGTAGGCATGCATGTGTCTGTACCTTTTGCTAGTGTTATTATATATAAAAGAAACATACAAATAGATGTATACCTCTTTTTTATATATCTAACATCTTCAGATGCATAACACATATGACAAATACATGTGCAAGTAGAGACATACCTCAGTCACAAGACTATGCAGACCTTGAAACTTGACAGACTGCACTTCCCATTTCAAAGAGACACCTAAAATTATGCGGCGTACTTCATTTGCACCTTTCCACAGCCACATACAAACTACCATAATCACTAATCCATCTACCAATGTACACATGTTACTATGCACAACCTATTTCAATCGTCATTTCAGTACAATAAAACAAACTACAATACACATCTGTACATTTCATAACATATTTCAAACATCACACTACTCTAATAATTTCCAAACTTTGAAAAAAATGCTTTTCAAATCTAAAAATATCACTACAAAGAGTGAAGCACTACTGCATAATACATAACACACCTTACAAATTTGTAACTCACCTTTGAAATAGTATTGCAGAATATGAAATATGAGAAACTCATAAAAGATTTTCTTTTCCACACAATAAATGTAATGCAGCACTCTCAGCAAGGTGAAACCAGTAATGGCAAACTTTCCCTCTCTCTCTGCACACAAATAAATGTAAGTAACAAATCACATTGCTTCCTACATTATTTCAAATTGTGGAACACATTTCTATTGGTTAGACATATTAACCCTTTCTAACTGTCTTCAAATAGTGCCCAAAGTGGTTCTGTAATTTTCTGGAGTCGCAACTCCACCGCGATGCCGCAGTGTAGTGTCGCGATGGAGCTGCGAACCCTTGCGGGAGTTCAAAAACCTATTTCTAATAATTCTAGTATTTCTTTTTAACAGTACACTACTTCTACACATATTACTGATTTAGAAAAACTTAATTTAGTAACATATCACTTATATTTAGGTAACCATTTCACATTTTAAATCCACAGTTAAGTTTCAACCCTTCCCCCATTCTGCTTAATCCCAGTTTCCATAGTAACAGTTTCTGCAACATTCAACTGTAATGGCAGGTCACAAGTTCACCATATTTTCAAGTTCTGCACACTAGCTTACAAATGCAAATAGCAGGTGTGGTTGACTTTTGCAAAATATTACCTTATCCTATCTACTATACCTTTCAAAAATTTTTTAACAACCAATCAGACACATGATTCCTCAGGAAAGTAACATGCATCCTATTTTTGAGTGCACAATGTTGATGAACAGCCAATCACTTATCGGCTTTTTCAAAAACAGCATCTTCTCCAATATTTTAGATACCTCTCATTCTACCAACTGACTACCTCAGCTACAGCCATCCTTTCATTCCTTCCAGACATCACTTCAAGATGCTTACAGTATGGATTGTAGGGCACAGCTATGTTTTCTGGTGCAAAAAGTATGCTGAACACAGAGGTATTGACAAAGACCTAGGTTTGAAAATGTGGATATTAAATAGATTGAACAGAGAGGATTAAAGTGCACCAAGTGCAAGTAGAGACATACCTCAGACACAAGACCATAAAAGACTTTAAACTTGTCAGACTCCATTTCCCATTTAAAAGAGAAACCCAAATTTAAGTGGCATTTTTCAAGTGTACTTTTTCACTGACTCATACAACGTTGCCTAATCACTATTCCCTCTGCTAACATATCTTAAACCTCACTTTTGTGCTGCAGCATTACTATTCAGCAACTACTGAAAGTGTTGGGCCTATCCACATTCCTAAAATCATGCATGCATGAGTCTGTACCTTTTGCTAGTGTCATTTTCAAATGCATAACACATGTGAGAATACATGTGCAAGTAGAGACATACCTCAGTCAGAAAACCATGCAGACCTTAAAACTTGACATAATGCACTTCTCATTTTAAGAAGACACCTACAATTATGTGCCGTACTTCAACAGTACCATTCACCAGATTCATACAAAATTCCCTAATCACTAATCCCTGTGCCAACATGTCTAAAACCTCACTTTTCTCTTGTAGCTTTACTACTCTGCGACTACTCAGAGTCTTGGTCCTAGGCAAATATAAACAACCGACCCTTCACATGTCTCTTTTATAAGTCTCACCATATTGTTGAAAGTAGGCATGCATGTGTCTGTACCTTTTGCTAGTGTTATTATATATAAAAGAAACATAAAAAATAGATGTATACCTCTTTTTTATATATCTAACATCTTCAGATGCATAACACATATGACAAATACATGTGCAAGTAGAGACATACCTCAGTCACAAGACCATGCAGACCTTGAAACTTGACAGACTGCACTTCCCATTTCAAAGAGACACCTAAAATTATGCGGCGTACTTCATTTGCACCTTTCCACAGCCACATACAAACTACCATAATCACTAATCCATCTACCAATGTTACTATGCACAACCTATTTCAATCATCATTTCAGTACAATAAAACAAACTACAATACACATCTGTACATTTCATAACATATTTCAAACATCACACTACTCTAATAATTTCCAAACTTTGAAAAAAATGCTTTTCAAATCTAAAAATATCACTACAAAGAGTGAAGCACTACTGCATAATACATAACACACCTTACAAATTTGTAACTCACCTTTGAAATAGTATTGCAGAATATGAAATATGAGAAACTCATAAAAGATTTTCTTTTCCACACAATAAATGTAATGCAGCACTCTCAGCAAGGTGAAACCAGTAATGGCAAACTTTCTCTCTCTCTGCACACAAATAAATGTAAGTAACAAATCACATTGCTTCCTACATTATTTCAAATTGTGGAAGACATTTCTATTGGTTAGACATATTAACCCTTTCTAACTGTCTTCAAATAGTGCCCAAAGTGGTTCTGTAATTTTCTGGAGTCGCAACTCCACCGCGATGCCGCAGTGTAGTGTCGCGATGGAGCTGCGAACCCTTGCGGGAGTTCAAAAACCTATTTCTAATAATTCTAGTATTTCTTTTTAACAGCACACTACTTCTACACATATTACTGATTTAGAAAAACTTAATTTAGTAACATATCACTTATATTTAGGTAACCATTTCACATTTTAAATCCACAGTTAAGTTTCAACCCTTCCCCCATTCTGCATAATCCCAGTTTCCATAGTAACAGTTTCTGCAACATTCAACTGTAATGGCAGGTCACAAGTTCACCATATTTTCAAGTTCTGCACACTAGCTTACAAATGCAAATAGCAGGTGTGGTTGACTTTTTGCAAAATATTACCTTATCCTATCTACTATACCTTTCAAACATTTTTTAATAACCAATCAGACACATGATTCCTCAGGAAAGTAACATGCATCCTATTTTTGAGTGCACAATGTTGATGAACAGCCAATCACTTATCGGCTTTTTCAAAAACAGCATCTTCTCCAATATTTTAGATACCTCTCATTCTACCAACTGACTACCTCAGCTACAGCCATCCTTTCATTCCTTCGAGACATCACTTCAAGATGCTCACAGTATGGATTGTAGGGCACAGCTATGTTTTCTGGTGCAAAAAGTATGCTGAACACAGAGGTATTGACAAAGACCTAGGTTTGAAAATGTGGATATTAAATAGATTGAACAGAGAGGATTAAAGTGCACCAAGTGCAAGTAGAGACATACCTCAGACACAAGACCATAAAAGACTTTAAACTTGTCAGACTCCATTTCCCAGTTAAAAGAGACACCCAAATTTAAGTGGCATTTTTCAAGTGTACTTTTTCACTGACTCATACAACGTTGACTAATCACTATTCCCTCTGCTAACATATCTTAAACCTCACTTTTGTGCTGCAGCATTACTATTCAGCAACTACTGAAAGTGTTGGGCCTATCCACATTCCTAAAATCATGCATGCATGAGTCTGTACCTTTTGCTAGTGTCATTTTCAAATGCATAACACATGTGAGAATACATGTGCAAGTAGAGACATACCTCAGTCAGAAAACCATGCAGACCTTAAAACCTGACATAATGCACTTCTCATTTTAAGAAGACACCTACAATTATGTGCCGTACTTCAACAGTACCATTCACCAGATTCATACAAAATTCCCTAATCACTAATCCCTGTGCCAACATGTCTAAAACCTCACTTTTCTCTTGTAGCTTTACTACTCTGCGACTACTCAGAGTCTTGGTCCTAGGCAAATATAAACAACCGACCCTTCACATGTCTCTTTTATAAGTCTCACCATATTGTTGAAAGTAGGCATGCATGTGTCTGTACCTTTTGCTAGTGTTATTATATATAAAAGAAACATACAAATAGATGTATACCTCTTTTTTATATATCTAACATCTTCAGATGCATAACACATATGACAAATACATGTGCAAGTAGAGACATACCTCAGTCACAAGACCATGCAGACCTTGAAACTTGACAGACTGCACTTCCCATTTCAAAGAGACACCTAAAATTATGCGGCGTACTTCATTTGCACCTTTCCACAGCCACATACAAACTACCATAATCACTAATCCATCTACCAATGTTACTATGCACAACCTATTTCAATCATCATTTCAGTACAATAAAACAAACTACAATACACATCTGTACATTTCATAACATATTTCAAACATCACACTACTCTAATAATTTCCAAACTTTGAAAAAAATGCTTTTCAAATCTAAAAATATCACTACAAAGAGTGAAGAACTACTGCATAATACATAACACACCTTACAAATTTGTAACTCACCTTTGAAATAGTATTGCAGAATATGAAATATGAGAAACTCATAAAAGATTTTCTTTTCCACACAATAAATGTAATGCAGCACTCTCAGCAAGGTGAAACCAGTAATGGCAAACTTTCCCTCTCTCTCTGCACACAAATAAATGTAAGTAACAAATCACATTGCTTCCTACATTATTTCAAATTGTGTAAGACATTTCTATTGGTTAGACATATTAACCCTTTCTAACTGTCTTCAAATAGTGCCCAAAGTGGTTCTGTAATTTTCTGGAGTCGCAACTCCACCGCGATGCCGCAGTGTAGTGTCGCGATGGAGCTGCGAACCCTTGCCGGAGTTCAAAAACCTATTTCTAATAATTCTAGTATTTCTTTTTAACAGTACACTACTTCTACACATTTTACTGATTTAGAAAAACTTAATTTAGTAACATATCACTTATATTTAGGTAACCATTTCGCATTTTAAATCCACAGTTAAGTTTCAACCCTTCCCCCATTCTGCTTAATCCCAGTTTCCATAGTAACAGTTTCTGCAACATTCAACTGTAATGGCAGGTCACAAGTTCACCATATTTTCAAGTTCTGCACACTAGCTTACAAATGCAAATAGCAGGTGTGGTTGACTTTTGCAAAATATTACCTTATCCTATCTACTATACCTTTCAAACATTTTTTAATAACCAATCAGACACATGATTCCTCAGGAAAGTAACATGCATCCTATTTTTGAGTGCACAATGTTGATGAACAGCCAATCACTTATCGGCTTTTTCAAAAACAGCATCTTCTCCAATATTTTAGATACCTCTCATTCTACCAACTGACTACCTCAGCTACAGCCATCCTTTCATTCCTTCCAGACATCACTTCAAGATGCTTACAGTATGGATTGTAGGGCACAGCTATGTTTTCTGGTGCAAAAAGTATGCTGAACACAGAGGTATTGACAAAGACCTAGGTTTGAAAATGTGGATATTAAATAGATTGAACAGAGAGGATTAAAGTGGCACCAAGTGCAAGTAGAGACATACCTCAGACATAAGACCATAAAAGACTTTAAACTTGTCAGACTCCATTTCCCATTTAAAAGAGACACCCAAATTTAAGTGGCATTTTTCAAGTGTACTTTTTCACCGACTCATACAACGTTGCCTAATCACTATTCCCTCTGCTAACATATCTTAAACCTCACTTTTGTGCTGCAGCATTACTATTCAGCAACTACTGAAAGTGTTGGGCCTATCCACATTCCTAAAATCATGCATGCATGAGTCCGTACCTTTTGCTAGTGTCATTTTCAAATGCATAACACATGTGAGAATACATGTGCAAGTAGAGACATACCTCAGTCAGAAAACCATGCAGACCTTAAAACTTGACATAATGCACTTCTCATTTTAAGAAGACACCTACAATTATGTGCCGTACTTCAACAGTACCATTCACCAGATTCATACAAAATTCCCTAATCACTAATCCCTGTACCAACATGTCTAAAACCTCACTTTTCTCTTGTAGCTTTACTACTCTGCGACTACTCAGAGTCTTGGTCCTAGGCAAATATAAACAACCGACCCTTCACATGTCTCTTTTATAAGTCTCACCATATTGTTGAAAGTAGGCATGCAGGTGTCTGTACCTTTTGCTAGTGTTATTATATATAAAAGAAACATACAAATTGATGTATACCTCTTTTTTATATATCTAACATCTTCAGATGCATAACACATATGACAAATACATGTGCAAGTAGAGACATACCTCAGTCACAAGACCATGCAGACCTTGAAACTTGACAGACTGCACTTCCCATTTCAAAGAGACACCTAAAATTATGCGGCGTACTTCATTTGCACCTTTCCACAGACACATACAAACTACCATAATCACTAATCCATCTACCAATGTACACATGTTACTATGCACAACCTATTTCAATCGTCATTTCAGTACAATAAAACAAACTACAATACACATCTGTACATTTCATAACATATTTCAAACATCACACTACTCTAATAATTTCCAAACTTTGAAAAAAATGCTTTTCAAATCTAAAAATATCACTACAAAGAGTGAAGCACTACTGCATAATACATAACACACCTTACAAATTTGTAACTCACCTTTGAAATAGTATTGCAGAATATGAAATATGAGAAACTCATAAAAGATTTTCTTTTCCACACAATAAATGTAATGCAGCACTCTCAGCAAGGTGAAACCAGTAATGGCAAACTTTCCCTCTCTCTCTGCACACAAATAAATGTAAGTAACAAATCACATTGCTTCCTACATTATTTCAAATTGTGGAACACATTTCTATTGGTTAGACATATTAACCCTTTCTAACTGTCTTCAAATAGTGCCCAAAGTGGTTCTGTAATTTTCTGGAGTCGCAACTCCACCGCGATGCCGCAGTGTAGTGTCGCGATGGAGCTGCGAACCCTTGCGGGAGTTCAAAAACCAATTTCTAATAATTCTAGTATTTCTTTTTAACAGCACACTACTTCTACACATATTACTGATTTAGAAAAACTTAATTTAGTAACATATCACTTATATTTAGGTAACCATTTCACATTTATATCCACAGTTAAGTTTCAACCCTTCCCCCATTCTGCTTAATCCCAGTTTCCATAGTAACAGTTTCTGCAACATTCAACTGTAATGGCAGGTCACAAGTTCACCATATTTTCAAGTTCTGCACACTAGCTTACAAATGCAAATAGCAGGTGTGGTTGACTTTTGCAAAATATTACCTTATCCTATCTACTATACCTTTCAAACATTTTTTAATAACCAATCAGACACATGATTCCTCAGGAAAGTAACATGCATCCTATTTTTGAGTGCACAATGTTGATGAACAGCCAATCACTTATCGGCTTTTTCAAAAACAGCATCTTCTCCAATATTTTAGATACCTCTCATTCTACCAACTGACTACCTCAGCTACAGCCATCCTTTCATTCCTTCCAGACATCACTTCAAGATGCTTACAGTATGGATTGTAGGGCACAGCTATGTTTTCTGGTGCAAAAAGTATGCTGAACACAGAGTTATTGACAAAGACCTAGGTTTGAAAATGTGGATATTAAATAGATTGAACAGAGAGGATTAAAGTGGCACCAAGTGCAAGTAGAGACATACCTCAGACACAAGACCATAAAAGACTTTAAACTTGTCAGACTCCATTTCCCATTTAAAAGAGACACCCAAATTTAAGTGGCATTTTTCAAGTGTACTTTTTCACTGACTCATACAATGTTGCCTAATCACTATTCCCTCTGCTAACATATCTTAAACCTCACTTTTGTGCTGCAGCATTACTATTCAGCAACTACTGAAAGTGTTGGGCCTATCCACATTCCTAAAATCATGCATGCATGAGTCTGTACCTTTTGCTAGTGTCATTTTCAAATGCATAACACATGTGAGAATACATGTGCAAGTAGAGACATACCTCAGTCAGAAAACCATGCAGACCTTAAAACTTGACATAATGCACTTCTCATTTTAAGAAGACACCTACAATTATGTGCTGTACTTCAACAGTACCATTCACCAGATTCGTACAAAATTCCCTAATCACTAATCCCTGTGCCAACATGTCTAAAACCTCACTTTTCTCTTGTAGCTTTACTACTCTGCAACTACTCAGAGTCTTGGTCCTAGGCAAATATAAACAACCGACCCTTCACATGTCTCTTTTATAAGTCTCACCATATTGTTGAAAGTAGGCATGCATGTGTCTGTACCTTTTGCTAGTGTTATTATATATAAAAGAAACATACAAATAGATGTTGTATACCTCTTTTTTATATATCTAACATCTTCAGATGCATAGCACATATGACAAATACATGTGCAAGTAGAGACATACCTCAGTCACAAGACCATGCAGACCTTGAAACTTGACAGACTGCACTTCCCATTTCAAAGAGACACCTAAAATTATGCGGCGTACTTCATTTGCACCTTTCCACAGACACATACAAACTACCATAATCACTAATCCATCTACCAATGTACACATGTTACTATGCACAACCTATTTCAATCGTCATTTCAGTACAATAAAACAAACTACAATACACATCTGTACATTTCATAACATATTTCAAACATCACACTACTCTAATAATTTCCAAACTTTAAAAAAAATGCTTTTCAATTCTAAAAATATCACTACAAAGAGTGAAGCACTACTGCATAATACATAACACACCTTACAAATTTGTAACTCATCTTTGAAATAGTATTGCAGAATATGAAATATGAGAAACTCATAAAAGATTTTCTTTTCCACACAATAAATGTAATGCAGCACTCTCAGCAAGGTGAAACCAGTAATGGCAAACTTTCCCTCTCTCTCTGCACACAAATAAATGTAAGTAACAAATCACATTGCTTCCTACATTATTTCAAAGTGTGGAACACATTTCTATTGGTTAGACATATTAACCCTTTCTAACTGTCTTCAAATAGTGCCCAAAGTGGTTCTGTAATTTTCTGGAGTCGCAACTCCACCGCGATGCCGCAGTGTAGCATCGCGATGGAGCTGCGAACCCTTGCGGGAGTTCAAAAACCTATTTCTAATAATTCTAGTATTTCTTTTTAACAGCACACTACTTCTACACATATTACTGATTTAGAAAAACTTAATTTAGTAACATATCACTTATATTTAGGTAACCATTTCACATTTTAAATCCACAGTTAAGTTTCAACCCTTCCCCCATTCTGCTTAATCCCAGTTTCCATAGTAACAGTTTCTGCAACATTCAACTGTAATGGCAGGTCACAAGTTCACCATATTTTCAAGTTCTGCACACTATCTTACAAATGCAAATAGCAGGTGTGGTTGACTTTTGCAAAATATTACCTTATCCTATCTACTATACCTTTCAAACATTTTTTAATAACCAATAAGAAACATGATTCCTCAGGAAAGTAACATGCATCCTATTTTTGAATGCACAATGTTGATGAACAGCCAATCACTTATCGGCTTTATCAAAAACAGCATCTACCTCTCATTCTACCAACTGACTACCTCAGCTACAACCATCTTTTCATTCCTTCCAGACATCACTTCAAGATGCTTACAGTATGGATTGTAGGGCACAGCTATATTTTCTGGTGCAAAAAGTATGCTGAACACAGAGGTATTGACAAAGACCTAGGTTTGAAAATGTGGTTATTCGCAAAACAAAAGCACAAATTCAATGTACTACAACACAATACACTATTCAAGTTTAACTTTTAATTTTTATTTTTTATATGATTACTAACTCTATCAAATTTAATGTGATTAATAACCTCAATCTCACTAACTTTATAGAAAAAGTTCACAAATGCAACACTACCTTTTAAATTAGATACTATTAAATTATTTATTTGAGGTGGATCCGCGATCCACCGCGATGTTGCACTGGGGGGCCACGCTGAAAGCCGCGATGAGGTCGCAACTCCTATCACGAGAGAAAGAAAATGTCCCCCAGTTCCATTACGCGATGTCGGCCCCGGGGAACCCATCCCCCCGGGCCCGGCCATTTTTCATGTTTTTTTTTTTAAAAAGAGAGAGGGGCCACTTGCCCCCCCCCCTCCCTCCCGGGCCATTTTTTGCCCCAGGGACACCATCTCCTGGGGCATGCCCTCACATTGGGGACCGCAGGGGGAGCCCCAATGCCTCCTCGGTCCCTGCTGGCTACCCGCCTCCTGCTGGAGCCGGCATTGCTTTTGGACAAAGGGCACTGCTAACATGCAGCTCCCTTTGCCCAAAAGCTGTAAGCAGCTCCCTTTGCCCAAAAGCAAACCTGCTTTGCTTCATGGAAGCGAGAGCAGTTTTTCTGCTCTCACTCCCATGAAGCGTAGCAGATGTTTGCTATGGAAGGGAGGGAGCAGTGCTCCAGCCCTGCCATAGCAAACTGCAATGTCCCAGGGCTGGGTACCCCAGGACATTGCTGGAGCCATCCCTGGGGGATGGCGGTCCCCAGGGCCATTGAAGGCTCCTGGAGGGGGGCCATGCAGCCCCCCTCCCTGCATGTTTTCAGCCCTGGGAAGGTGGTGGTCCCGGGGCCGGGGGTCCACAATGGACCTCCGCCCTTAATTTATGTTTGCCTTTGGGAGGTGGTGGTCCCTGGGGCAGTGTGGGGTGGGGCAGGAGCCCCCCACACTTCTTTATAAAAATTGAATCCCCGGGGAGGTGGCAGTCCACCGGGCTTGGGGGGGGCCTGAGAGGCCCTCCCACCCATAATAAAGGTAATGCCCCAGGGAGGTGGCGGTCCCCAGGGCAGCATGAGGGGGCAGGGGCCCCCCCATGCATTTTTGATTGAAAGCCCCAGGGAGGTGGTGGTCCCTGGGGCTGCGGGGGCACCGCATGCCCTCAGCATATTATTAACAAAGCCCCGGGAGGTGGTGGTTCCCAGGGCTTTGGGGGCCCCCCTGGGCCACCGCGTAATATTTAAGGACTGCTCCCGGGACCTGGCCCACCTGGGGGCTTAAAAGAAACGAAGTGCAGGAGACCTCGCTTCATTTAAAAAAAAAAAAATTGGTGGAATTAGCGTATTGTATGCAATTCTCGCCGAAAATAAAACAAAAATGCTTTTTTTGGCCCACGGGATTCACGCAAAACACCTTGAGCAGGCCTAGGGGATCAGGGTGTTTCTACCCTGCTCCCTTTTCTTTTTTTTAACCTTTTTTCTTGTGACTCGGTTCAACCGAGTCACAAGATGGCTGCCAAAACTTGAAGTGTTGGCAGCCAATCATAAGTCAGCTCGTGATCAGGAGGGTTCGCGGATCCACCGCGGTCACCAGATACTAATATATTTTTATGTATAATTTTCTCAGGAACTACTGAACGGATTTACACCATTAAAGCAAAGAGTGCACTCTGGACTAAGAGCTACCTTTCTGCCTAATTTGGTGTAATTCCGTTCAGCATTTCGGGCTGTAGCTGCGACAAAATTTTCCTATGGGAATTAACATGGAGAAAACGCGTTTTGGGACTCCTCTTTTTTTTAGGCCCCCGCTTGATAAATCGCCCTGAAACTTTCAAGACAGGAGCTGACAGGAGAGCCCATTTGTTTTGAAAAGTTTACAAAGATTCGTCAAACGGCGCCAAAGATATTCGCAAAAGAAAAAACGCTTTTTGAATAGAAACAAGGTCCTAAATTGAACTACCTACTGGCTACCGCCAGTAGGTGATATATATATATATATATATATATATATATATATATATATATATATATATATTATCTACTGGCGGTCGCCAGTAGATAGTTATAGTTAGGACCTATTATCCATAGGAAATCCGCGACATTCTATTTGAAATAACGTTGGCGCCAGGTTGACGAATCTTCGCGAAAGTTTCCAACTTGTTGGGGCGCTCCGCTCCGCTCCTACCCTGAAAGTCTCGGGTTGATTCGTCAAGCGGGGGCCGAGAAAAAAGGGGGGTCCCAAAATGCGTTTTCCCCATTCATTTTTCCATAGGAACCTTTAGTCGCAGCTACAGCCCGAACTGCTGAACGGAATTACACCAAATTTGGCAAAGAGGTAGCCCTTGGTTCAGACTGGTGCCTTTGGCTTAAATGGTGTAAATCCGTTCAGTAGTTCCTGAGAAATTCACAAGTAAAGTCACATATATATCTATGGCCGAGTAGGGTCCGCGTACCCTCAGCGCACCCTGCGCGCACCGTCCCGATCACGAGCTGCATGCTAATTGGCTGTCAGCTGGCTGTCAACACTCCAAACCAGGAAGTGTTGGCAGCCAAGAACCGAGGCACAAAAACAAGTGCGCAAAACGCACAAAGGGGGCAGGGTAGAAACACCCTGACCCCCTAGGTCTGCTCAGGGGGTCCCACAAGGACCCCCTGGGCAGAAATAATTTTTTTTTTTTTTAAATCGGCAGGATGCGCTCAGGGTGCGCGGATCCTGCCGATTAGAAAAAACTCCCAGAGGAAACAAGTGCGCAAAATGCACAAAGGGGGCGCACAAAGGGTGCGCAAATCCCGCCGAAAAATAAAAAAATCGAAGTGCGGTCTCCCGCGCTCGATGTTAATTTGCCCCCGGGTGGGCCAAGTCCCGGGGGCATGGTTGGGGGTTTAAATTTAATGTGGGGGCCTCTAAGGTCTCCCAAGCCCGGGGACCGCCACCCCCGGGGCTTTGAAAGATGATGGTGCGGGAGGGCTCTTGGCCCTCCCGCAGCCCCGGGGACCGCCACCCCCCGGGGCTTCTTTTTTTTAATTAAATTTTTGACCTGTGTGGGGGGGCGGCCCCCTTCCCATTTTTGTTTTTTGTATTTAAAAAAAAAAAAAATGCTCAGGCCCCGGGGGATGGGGTCCCCGGGGCAAAAGTGGCTGAGGGAAGGGGGCCACGCAGCCCCCACACAATCAAAAAAAAAAAAAAAAAAAGACCGGCATCGTGCCGGAGGCCCGCCCCCTCCCTGCAGTACTCTGCAGAACGCGCCCCTGGCGCGTTTTAAGAAGGGTAAGTAATTCCCCTTGAATACTGGGGGTCCCTGGAGGCCAACTAGCCCACCAGGAACCTCCAGTATGCGCCAGAGGCTGCGTTGCAGAGAGGTGTACAGAGGCCACGCCCCTTTTACACCTCTCTGCAACGCAGCTCTGTGGCGCTTTTGGAAGTACATGGTGGGCTAGTTGGACTCCAGGGACCCTCAGGATTCAAGGGGACTTAATCCCCCAACTTAAAATGCGCCACAGGGCGCGTTTGCACAGTGGTGAAGGGAGGGGCGGGGCTTCAGGTGACATGTGTGCAAACAGGCCCCGTGGCGTGTTTTAAGATGGGGAATTAGATCCCCTTCAATCCTGAGGGTCCCTGGGGGCCAACTAGCCCAACAGGTACGTCCAGAAAGCGCCACAGAGCTGCGTTGCAGAGAGGTGTAAAAGGGGTGTGGCCTCTGTACACGTCTCTGCAACGCAGCCCCTGGCACATACTGGAGGTTCCTGGTGGGCTAGTTGGCCCCAGAGACCCTCATGATTCAAGGGGACTTAATCCCCAACTTAAAACGCGCCACGGGCGCGTTTGCACAGATGTCACCTCAGGCCCCGCCCCCTCCCTTCACCATTGTACAAATATTCCTCTAAAATCAGCCGAACTACGAATTCCTATTTACTCACCTGTTATCAGGAGAGACCTCAGTGCTGCATCTTTCAGCCCAGTACTGATCCTGAAAAGTAATTTTAACCGTACTTACCAGTAACTTGAATTTCCTTCCATAGGATATCATTGCCTGCTTTTGATGAAAAAGTTTCTGTGTCGATTTTTGAAACATACAAATATTCCTCTAAAATCAGCCAAACTACGAATTCCGATTTACTCACCTGTTATCAGGAGAGACCTCAGTGCTGCATCTTTCAGCCCAGTACTGATCCTGAAAAGTAATTTTAACCGTACTTACCAGCAACTTGAATTTCCTTCCATAGGCTAACATTGACTGGTTTCACTTGGAAATTCTTCTAAGTGTGGAGTTTTGGAACTTTATAATATTCCTCTAAAATCAACCGAACTACGAATTCCGATTTACTCACCTGTTATCAGGAGAGAACCCAGTGCTGCATCTTTTAGCCCAGTACTGATCCTGAAAAGTAATTTTAACCGTACTTACCAGGAACTTGAATTTCCTTCCATAGGCTAACATTGACTGGTTTCTCTTGGAAATTCTTCTAAGTGTGGAGTTTTGGAACTTTATAATATTCCTCTAAAATCAGCCGAACTACGAATTCCGATTTACTCACCTGTTATCAGGAGAGAACCCAGTGCTGCATCTTTTAGCCCAGTACTGATCCTGAAAAGTAATTTTAACCGTACTTACCAGAAACTTGAATTTCCTTCCATAGGATATCATTGCCTGCTTTATGCTGAAAAAGTTTCTAAGTGTCGATTTTTGAAACATACAAATATTCCTCTAAAATCAGCCAAAATACGAATTCCGATTTACTCACCTGTTATCAGGAGAGACCTCAGTGCTGCATCTTTCAGCCCAGTACTGATCCTGAAAAGTAATTTTAACCGTACTTACCAGTAACTTATATTTCCTTCCATAGGAATCCATTGTCTGGTTTTCAGCAGAAAAGTTTCAAAGTGTTGATTTTCACAAACTACAAATATTCCTTAAAAATCGCCTGAATGACTTAAACGCATTCTTTCAACTGTTTACAGGAGATGCACCAGTGCTGGATCCAGGATCCACCACTGAGTAAGAAAAAGTAACGATAACACTACTTACCTGCTAAGTGAATTTCCTCCCATAGGATAACATTGGTGACTCTATGTGAAAAAGTTTCTAAGTGTCAACTTTTAAAATACAATAATATTCCTTAAAAATCACTACTGTAACCAAAACGCTTTTACTCAACTGTTTACAGGAGATGTCCCAGGACTGACTCTAGGATCCAGTCCTGTGGTTAGAAAAAGTAATCCATAAAGTAACTAATTGCATTTAACTTGAAATTCACATTGAGCTCAATGTTGCATTGTGTTTGAAATTGTGTTGCCCATTGCAATAACTGTAACTACTGTACTTAAAAGTCTATTGCCTAATTGCAAAGTATTTAAACTAAAGTAATTCATTCTGAGAAAGTATATTTTGTAATGTAATGTATAATGTAATTACAATGTATTTAAAAAAATAAAATATCTAAAAATAAATAGTTTAAAAAAATGTAGTAAATCAGTATCAAAAAATAAATATAACAATTAATACATTTAAAAATTGTCATTTACAAAACCTTTGAAATTCACTGAAAAAAACCATAGGTTTCAGACATGTTATAGTTAGGAATTAGCATTTAAAAAACCTTTGAAATTCACTGAAAAAACCATAGGTTTCAGGCACGTTATAGTTAGAAATTAGCATTTAAAAAACCTTACAAATTCACTGAAAAAACCATAGGTTTTAGGGACAGTTATAGTTAGTTGGACATTGCACTCGTACAAAACCCGTGAAATTCCCCCGTTATGGTTAGTTCAGGTAACTATAACTCGTGCCCCCATAATGCACTGCTGATGACGTCACATATTACATCACTCATGACATGGTCAGTGACATCACTGATGACAT